>MU772382.1:132564-146030 GCA_026770625.1 Nicotiana glauca
TTCTCAAATTGTTCCAATTCTCGGTTTATTTCCCTAAAAGCCTCCTCTTCATCATATTCCGGTTCTTGATTCATTATTTCACAATTAGACAGCGTGTTTGAGTCTGGGCATGAAGTCCGCAAGCATGTCATGTTATTTAAAGCCGCATTATTATTACGGGACTCCCGCCTGATCGGGAAAGGCGTAGCCTTCCAATTTTGGAGTTTGGCGTCTGGTCCCATGTAGAGCACCTCAACCGTGCTAGTCCCTTCCCCTGACTGGACCATGTTGGTTTCATAAAGCATTTCCTCATAGCTCCATAGATATCTTCTATTTCATCAGCAGTGAACACCGCATCATCCTCTTCTGCGCCATACTTAGGCTTGACAAAGGTCTCATACAGATGTGGCAATGGTTGCGGCAGAACCCATCCATATTTCTTTCTTTCGTCGGCCCATGTCTCATCATCTGGGGTAGGGTGGAAGCCTATCCCGAAATACTTTTTTGCTGCGGGTAGTGTTACCGGTTTGGCTATTCCTTGCAAAGCTTTACCCAGCCTTTTTCCTGGTTTGAAACCATGTCTAATCATTTCCTTGGCTACCATGATCGAAGCATTGGATAAGAAAGGCAGGGGGCATGGATGTCCTTCCTCATACTGATCAGCTACCACGATTTCGAAGGCTCGATAGACAATATGCTCACTTCCCTCCCTCGCTTCCAGGCATGGGATAGATGGGTCACGATATATGGACTGCTCACCTTCCCCGTGGACCACGATCTCCTGATCTTCATGCTCAAATTTCACCATCTGGTGAAGGGTTGAGGGCACAGCTCCTTCAGCATGGATCCAAGGCCTTCCCAGAAGAAAATTGTAATATGTATCCATGTCTAACACTTGGAAAGTCACCTCAAAATCCACTGGGCCTATGGTCAGTATCAAATCAATTTTGCCGATGGTATCTCATTTAACACCGTCGAAGGCTCTCACGCAAACATTATTTGGACGAATCCTTCCTGTCCCTATTTCCATTCCTTGCAAAGTGGAGAGTGGGCAGATGTCAACCCCCGAGCCTCCGTCCACCATGACCCGCTTAACGTAGTAATCTTCATATTTGACCGTCAGGCGCAAGGCTTTATTGTGGGCAGATCCTTCTGGAGGAAAATCACTTTTACTGAAGGAGAGTTGGTTGACAACGAAGAATCTTTCTGCCATCCTTTCAAGTTGTTCAACCAAAGTCTCGGCTGGCACATATGCTTCGTTCAGAGTTTTCATAAGGATCTTCTGATGTTCGGCAGTTTTGGTCACCAGTGACAGCAGTGGCACTTGCTCAGGGCACTTCCTCAATTGGTCTACTGTTTCATAGTCAGGAATTTTCATTTTCTGAAAGAATGTCTCTGCTTCTTTGGCGTTCATCAGCTTCTTAGATGGAAAACGCTTTCATGTGGCGCTGTTTACCTCTTGTATATTTGAATATTTTTCAATAGGGACTGTTCCTGGCAGTTCTCCAGAAATTTCTTTGCCCTCATATGTAACCATTATTTGCTGATAGTTCCACGGCACTGCAGAGGGGTCGGTCATTGGCTTCTGTGGTGCGCGTCCAATAACCACTGGCTCACTCAGCCGAGGTGGTTTAATTGTTCCCCGCACCACATAGGCCCCTTTCGGCACATACATCTGTGTCCCCTTCTTCACTTCATACTTCCTCGGAGTGCTCACAACTAGTGGTTTCTCTTAGCGACCTCGCGGAACATAAAGAACCCCGTGTTTAGGAGGCACCGGCTCTGCTTTTGTCTCAGTTTTCTCCTCAGGCTCAATGTTGACAGCTTTATTCTTCTTCTCCTCTTTTTTCTGCTTCGGGACTACCTTGGGTTTCCTTTTGGCATTGGCAATAGCAATTATGGCTTTTAGAGTTGGGTAAAAGTCTCAGTCTTCACAAATCATGCCAATTACTGGCCCGTTGTTGTGAGCGGGCAAGGGATTATTGGTAACATTCGGGGCTTCTTCATCCCTCAAAACTATTTTCCCTTGTTCGATCAAATCTTCCACAGCTTTTTTCAATGTCCAGCAGCTGCCAGTACTGTGCCCTTCAGCCCCTGAATGATAGGCACAATGAACACGTCGTTGATAGGCTAGAGATTTCGGATTCGGCATATTTTGGGGAATAGGCTATAATAGGTTCATCTGGACGAGCTTCAGGAACAAGCTGGAATATGTTCACCAATCGGGGTAAAATTTGGTCGCCTAGGTGGTTTCCGAGGGCGAAAATTATTTTGTGGTGGTCGGGAGTTATATTGTTTTTGGTAGGGTGGCTGGTTTCTTAGGAATGGAGGTGGGTTTCGGTTAGCTTGTGGTTGCAGGCGGCCGAAAGGTTGAGCATTCATTACCGCATAAGGTGGAGGAGCATAAGTCATATCTGTATGAGAGTAATTGTGCTGAGGGGCTCTTTCTGAGAACACCGGTCTAGGAGCCCGGTACCTTCTTCCGCCTGATGCCAGCATCACCGTTTCTTCTTTCTTTTTGCCTTTAGCCATTCCCCATACCCGCCTTGGATGGCTTTGGAGGTTTCTCTTATGGCCGATTGGCTCAAGATTCTACCCATTTTTAGCCCATTCTCTACCATCTCTACAATTTTTATTGCCTCTAAAAAAGGCTTACCCATGGCGGACATCATGTTTTGAAAATAATCTGCCTCCTGAGCCTGTAGGAAGACATTGACCATCTCAACCTCATCCATTGGAGGCTTCACCTTTGACGCCTGTTTACGCCATTTGATTGCATATTCGCGAAAACTCTCTGAGGGCTTTTTCTTTAGGTTTGCCAAGGATTTCATGTCTGGCGCAATGTCTATATTGTACTGAAATTGTCAGACAAAATATCGGGCAAGGTCATCCCAGATATGCCATCGAGATATGTCCTGATCCATGTACCACTCCGACGCTATGCCCACCAAGCTTTCTCTAAAGTAAGCCATTAATAACTCCTCTTTTCCACCAGCCCCGCGCAACTGATTACAATACTTTTTGAGGTGAGCAATGGGATCGCCATGTCCATCATACTTTTCGAACTTTGGCATTTTGAATCCCATAGGCAGGTGCACGCGAGGGAACATGCACAGATCATTGTAAGAAACACTCTTCTGCCCGCTTAAACCCTGCATATTTTTCAGACTCTGCTCTAAACTCCTCATTCTTTTTGTCATTTCATCCTGCTCCGGGGCTTTAGGGGTTTTGTCCTGCCCCGGTGTGATCTCATATGGTGGCTGGGAGTAGGTATATTGAGGATAGTAAGAAGGGTCGGCCTGAAAAACTGGATTCTGAAATGTGAAGACCGAAGGGTCAAAAGCATATTTTGGTAGCGATGGTTGGGTGATTGCAGATGATGGTGGAGTTGTAAAGATGTTGGAAGAAATCCCAGATGGGAACACTTGGGGATGATCCTCAGAGGGTGTTCCGAAGAAGTTAGCAGTCATAGTAGGTTGCCCCAGAGGAATATTTGGGCGGCTGATAAGGATCGTGGTAGCACCTCCAGATCTAGGGAACAACTCCGGGAATCCGGGGATAGTGCTTGGGGGTTCCTTCCCGTTGTTCCAAGCATCCCACATTTCCATCAAGCGCAAACACAGGATCCAATTTTCTTCAGCTGTATAGAATTCAGAGGCCGGGATCCCAGAGATTGGGCTATCTTCAGGTATGGGGATTGCAGGCAGGGTCATTTCAGACGACATCTCTGTTTTTCCTTTGGATCTGGTGAAGTATCGATGCGAGGCTAGTTTACCACAAACAAACCACGGTTTCTAAAATACTCAGCTGGGAATGATAGCAACAACAGTTAATGTGAAACAAGTAACAGATAGGTAACTGCACATTGGAGTGTGATGCACCCGCATAGTTAAATGGATATCCACATGTTTGCTTCGGTTGAATGCGTCATCCCGGCTTTTCTTCTTATTCCTTTTCTTTTTTCTTTCTCTTTTTGTTTCATTTTCTCTCATTTTCTTTTCCTGCTTCTCCATTTTCATTTTCTGCCTTTTCTTTTCTTTGGCCATGGTTTTTTCTCTCAACGCCTTATTTTCTTATTTTGCGTTTCTTTCTCTTTTGTTTTTTCCTTTTTATTTATCTTCTTTCTGTTTTTCCTAGGATTATGGTCGAATCTTATGTAGATTGCCTACGTATCATGACCCCGCATGAATCAGACCAAGCGTAGTTCTTGCAAACAAATGCAAAAGTAAGAAAATAATTTTTGGGAATTTTCAATTTTTCATTGATAACAACTGCGGTTACAAAAACTACTAGACTATTTGTTTTTCTTTTCTTGAAAAGGAAATTACAAAAAATAGACTCAAAAGCAAAATACAGACTCGATTAACTAAGAATACATCAATGCTTCAAATCCTGGGGCCCGCGGAGCATCATTCGGCATTGCCGCGGGCCTGCGTGCAAGACCCCTTTGCAACTGATCTAAATCATTCATGACCTGGCGAACAAATATCATCACTGAGGCAAAGGGCGTGGTACGACCCATTCGCTCGCCGGCCTGACATTTCATGACAATATAGTGGGCAATGTTTTTGATCCTTTCCCTGATTCGGCCCTTTTCTTGGAGGAGTCGACTTATTTGTTGCGTACGAGCCTCTAGCACCTGAGAGTCCTAGAAGTGCAGGTCTTGTAGCAATTTTATTTCCTTTTCCATCTCTGCAATTAACCCATATCACTGGTTCATCTCGGCTTGGAATTCTTTATCCCGATGGGCTGTCTTTTCTTCCATGGTATTCATTTTTCTCTTTATTTTGGCAATGGTCCCCTCATAGTTTCTCCTCATTTGTTGCACAAATTGGGCTCTTTCTTCAGTCATTTTAGCCACTGCGCCTAAAGTCTTGCCACATTTCCCTCGGATTTTTCTAGTTCTTCTTGGCAGTCTGAAATTTGTTTCTTTAACCCTTTGATCAACTTTTCATCAGATAGGCTTCTTTCTTAGTTCCGGGCATCTATTTTCATTTGTTTAATATGGGCTTTGAGTGCTTTGTTCTCCTGTGCTAATTTCTTTTTATCACCCTCGTCGGCTGTAGCCTGTACACTTTTGTCGAATTGGAGGTCCCGGACCTGTTGCTCTAACCGTCCTATTCTAGCTCGGTACTCCTTCTCCTTTGCTTGCCAATCCCATTGAACTTGGACCCCATCGGTAAATTACTGCATGTGCGGTCTTTTAGCGGGTCTCTCTGGGATTTGAAATCTTTTGCCAAACCACGTCAGATACTTGGGATCTACCTCGCCTCTAGCTTGGTCCTGTATTATGGTTTTAGGCTCGAGGAACCGGCACTCATTCTATATTTTTCGAATTCTGCCTTCAGGAAATGCAGCCTTCGGACCTAACTCAATGACTTGCTCACTCAGCTCTTCATCATTATGCACTGTCTGGAATCCTCCAAGTTGTCGCAAAACCCGGTAAGGAGTGTAAGGCTGTATGCTTCGGATACCCATCAAAAGAATATAGGGGACCTCTGCTGATGTGTATATAGCTTCAGTAGAAGGAAGCCAACCATAAGCCCATTCGACTTTATCTGCAGTCAGGGATCTTAAGCATGATGACCAGGCCTCAGTACCCTCAGGAAACTCAATACCTGTCACCCAGGTCCCAAATTCTGCAATACAACTCAACCCGGTTAAATCGTAGTTCATATAGCCTGTGCGGTGACAGAGGTGTTCTTGTATCCACAACTGTAAGAGCAAATTGCAACCTTAAAAGAATTTCCCGCCTTCGCGGTATTTGGAGAGCTCGGTACATTTCTGCTACGATCAGAGGAACCACTGTGCTAGTAGGTTTTTTCATGGCAACATCTAGCATCCCTACCAGGCCGAGGTCTATGTGACCATCTTTTCTCGGACAAACCACCACTCCCAGAAAGGCTACCATAAAGGCTAATCCTCGTCGAGCTTCCCATTTGTCTTTATTTCTGGCATGTGTTAAGCCGGTGTTGGGATCCTCGTAACCTTTTGGGTTACCATACCGATGATATAGGAAGTGCAATGTACAACACCCTTCTGCTATATGCGGGTCTTGAATATCCTGGCTAATGCTCAACAGATCCAAAAACCTATGAAGGGTCACTGGTCGTGGGGCCAGTGGGTATCTACCTCGAAGGTTCCCGTTGAGGCCCGCATATCCCCCAATCTCTTCTAAGGTAGCTGTGAGTTCAAAATCTGAAAACCGGAATACATTACGGGTCGGGTCCCAAAATGGTATTAATGCCTCAATGATATCTTTCCTCGGTTTGATGTTCAGTAGATCAACTAGACCGCCAAAAATTTTAACCACGATATCTCTGGTTCCTTTCCCTAGATCATGCCACCACATGAGAAGTTTCAAGGGGATCTCACTCAGGACTGAGAAGGTTTCGATGTTACTTGAAGTCATCCTGCACGTTTATTAAAAAGTGAATTTTAATGAGCTATTTTGAAAACTGGCTATTTTTGCAAAATTCTCTATTTAACAAGACAAGGATTTGGTTTTGCGAATACGATCTTTCAGCGCTTCTAGGAAGAAGATTTTAAGGCTGTGCCCGCAAACCGTTTAAAGATGACTCAGGGTGGCCATTCTTGCAAAAACAGCCTTCCAGCACCCTTTTGGGGACATTCAGCTTATTTTAACAAGAATGGCATCACCCGACTTCATTTATGACAAAAATTCAAATTTTGACATTTTTTTTCCGGCTATTTTTGCAAAAGGGAGGTTTGACCCGATGAGGGTTACCTACGTATCTCACATCCGGTGAGAATCAAAACAGCGTAGTTCGGAAAGATTTGTCAAAAATTAAAACTATTTTGAACAACAAATGTCTGTCTATTTTTCAAATATTTTTCTCTTTTTCTTTGTTTTTTTCATTTTTCAAAAATCCGGCAGCATTTCGGTATTA
Source organism: Nicotiana glauca (assembly GCA_026770625.1). Taxonomy (NCBI): domain Eukaryota; kingdom Viridiplantae; phylum Streptophyta; class Magnoliopsida; order Solanales; family Solanaceae; genus Nicotiana; species Nicotiana glauca. The sequence goes on from MU772382.1 coordinate 139,455, forward strand.
TTTGGGCATTGGGTTTTTCAAAACAAATGGTCACCCTCACTTAGTCCTAATAATGCTTATTTTTTAATTTTCACTCATTTAGACAAGCCGGTCAACATGCAAAACCGAGCAAATAAATGCGCAAGTAGCACGTAAGATGCATCAGGATGATCAATTCATTTCAGGTCACATGTCCTAGACGGACCCAACCCCTGTGTTGAGTCCCCGAAGTCAAATGCACATGATGCAAACAAATGTCCTACTAGGGATCCGGTATGAGTTTTTGTTCTTCTAGGTTTAAACCCTAGGTTTATTGCTCTAGACCTGGCTTACTCGAGCGGACAACTCGAGCCGAGGGGGAGGCAGCGTACTGGGGATACGGAAGCTCCGCCGGCTTAGCAACTTATCCAAATCTCGTTCTAAATTGGGAAAGACTCTAAACAGAAGAGAAGCTACACGAAGTGCATCCTTTTCCATGATGTAGAAGACTCAGAGAGAGGAAGGGCTTCACGCCAATTTATATATATAGTTTCAACCAATATCAAAGCGGTAAAACATTTAGCACATATAGCATGGAACATGTAGAAAAATTAGATAAAGCCAAATATAACAATTGTACTAAGCTCGAATTCTTGAACTCTGAATCAAAATTCTGGGTTCGTATCCCCAGCAGAGTCGCTAGAGCTGTCACACCTCCTCTTTTACACACCTACCCCGAAGGATAAATGTATAATGGATTTTTACCCTTTAAAGTGACATTATTCGAAATGGAATTATTTATTGATTTTTAGAGTCGCCACTTGGGATAGGATTCATTTCTGGTATCCCAAGTCACCAGTTTAATTTAATCCCAAATCGAGGAAAATTGTCGACTTCCCAATTGGAGTCTGCGAACGAGAAATTCTGTTGACCCGAGGGAAGGTGTTAGGCACCCCCGGATCCCATAGTTCTAGCACGATCGCTTAAATTATTATAAATGGCTAAAAATCTAATTTTTATACATGTTATCCTATTGTGCAATTTTAATATTATTTACCGCTTTTAGTTACTTTTTAAGAAAGTGAATGTCGTTTAAAAACGTATTTTTGGATCACGTCACATGAAATGCACCCGGATCCTCGACACATTCTTATTCAATATTTTTGGATTTGGATTTGGGTTGCATGAAATGCACACCCGTATTTAGGAAGGTAAAATTATTAAAATCGCGCCTAAAGGGTCTCACGCATTATTATTTTTGGGAAAGGCCGTGAAATTCACTAAACGGCCCTTCCTGAATTCTAAGCAATTGAATATAATATTTATTCGAGGGCCCCGCAATTTTTGTATTTTTGTTTGGCGAGGCTCGTCTCACTATTATTATTTAAAGGCAACCTAAAGCAACTATGATTTTTATTTATTATTTGTCTCTAAAGGGCTAATTGATTTACATTTATAAATTCAAACCTCAAATTCAAGTCCGAATTCAAACAAAAGGGAGGAGCCTTCTAATTTGAACCTGCCACCTAATTTGAAATCCAAGTTTATATTTGCGAATCGATTCCCCATATTCCTAGTACAATTTTTAAGGGTTTTGATTTATAACTAACCTTTCGGGCCTTGAAAGTTTGGCCCAAAGTTATAGTATTCCCTTTATTTTTCTTTTATCAATTTTGGTCTAATTTTCAATAACTATTTTAAGCTTTCAGCTCTCTACTGGACTGAAACAACCAGTCTAAGCGTTGTGAAAATCCACTTGACAAATGACACCAATGAATTAATATATCAGCCTTTCGCAAATTAATAGCAAAATAACCTAAGGTACCTACAACTTTGCCCAAAGAACATATCTAATCTAACATTAGTAATATCTAACATCAAGTCTAAATGAATTTATTCTTGCATTATTCCAACTGAAACTAATGTAAACTATATGTCCTGTTTTTTAATTTCAGATCGTGGCACGCATTCAACAAAGGTAGCAGATCCTGTTTATTAAGCATATTTAGTCTCTAACTCTGGTTATCTAAAATAGCGCAGTCTAGAGGCATTTATACCGTCATTGCCTAGCTGCATAAACCAAAACTGGATCAATCTATATAGTTTAATTCAAACAATCCGATACAGATCAACAATCCCATTATTACCAATCCAACATCTTTCTAGTTTAGTTATTGAACAAGTTCAAATCGTCCCGATTAATACAGTCCTATAATCAACAGTTTAATTTTATAATCAGTCCAAACAGTCCTAATTAATACAACCCTATAATCAGCAATTTAATTATAAGACCAGTCCCACAGTCATAATTAATATAGCCCAGGATATATAGCCTAGTGTTCAAGTAATCCATCTGAATAACTAACATTAACTAACATCTAACTAATTATCTCTAACATTGAACATCCCACGAGCATATATCCAATGAGCATTTTTATTTCAACTCCAATTGAAGCTACATTGAGGTGAATTTGAGGATATGTACCTGGAATTTGAAATATAACAATGACAAAGAGATCAACACAGTTTCAAACAGATAGGGGCTGCAACAGTAACTTCAGCTTGCAATCTAGTGAAACCAGGAATGAAATTCACCAGCAAATAAACTCAAAACTGATTGAACCCAACCAATTTCAACTTGGAATGATCAAAACACCTCAAATACACTCAAATACACTTCAAATTCGAACCATCACACTTCTGAAACTTCAACACTTAAATTCAAAACCTAAAGAGAAGAATTGATGCCTAAAATTCAGAGTTAATAGAGAAAATTCAGTGGAACATCATTTTTAGGATTTTCTATTGTATTTTTGGTCTGTTTTTGGTTTTTTTTAAGGAAGTTAAGATCTAAGAGAAGTTTGAACTACAGGATTCAAATTTGAGGATCAGATCTACAGGGATGGTTTTGGGAGGGAAATTAAAAGCTGGAAGGTTTTGGGGAATTTCAGAGGTGTGGAAACTTGTTAGTGAAGGCATTGGGGTTGCCTTTTATAGGCAACAAATGGGGTAGAATGTTCTAGATGGCCCTCCCATTTTTTCCTCTCTTTTAATTGCAGATTTCACCTATTAAACCTTCAATTTCTGACTTGTTTCTCAAGTTACTGCCCTAAGTTTGCGAAAATATACACTAAAGTCCTATTCTAGAAGGCCCTAGGGTGTTCTTTTAACTATACAAGACCTATACTACCCTTATCTTAGATTTGAATTTACTATTCTTCTTAAAACATCCCTTTTCTATGCCCAAACTATCCCTGAAAACTTCTTAAAACTACTGACCCTCAATGAACCTACCAGCTATAACCAAACAACTAATCTAAGCCCAATGAACAAATGAACTTAATGAATTAACTCATGACATTTACTAATTAAGCTTACACCGGACTGAATTAAACTAACCAAGAACTTACGAACCAAATACTTAACAAAATAAGGATCAAATAACATCTAAACAGACTCAATTAATGAAACAAAACCAAACACATGCTCAGGCAAGATTAATTCTTAATTTGAACAAATTTCAGACTAACATGTATGAATAAATCTAAGCAGAAACTTTGGAGAACATGTAAGCTAATTATTATTTAAAGAAAGATAATCAAATAACAGAAAATGCCTATACTGAATTCAAAAACAACCAAATCCTAAATTGATTAAACGACAAGAGATATCAGATCAAGAAAAACAAATAATGGAAAGAAAAATCAAGAAGACATTACCTATAAAGCCCGGACCGGAGACTGGAAACTAGATTCGAGCCTCAGAATAATATAATTATTTTTTCTTTATCAAAGATCAAACAAAAATGTTATTTCGTGACTCGAATCCAATATTGGACTCAGGAACTCGGCAAAACTCAGGCCAAATTGAATTTTAGGGTTCTGCCAGATTTTTCATTCAAGATTCAAGGCGTTTAGTTGTGATTTGAGGGGGACTGATGCTAGATACGGAAAGAGAAGGAGGTGAGGAACCTAGGGTATAAATTTGGGGTTGTTTGGATGATTTTGTGCTTTGGCCGAAAAACTTCGATCCAATATTCGAAGGGCTGGGGTGGGATTCGAAGGAAATTAAAGCCATATACGGGATGGGGAGATGAAGGTGGAGCCATGGTGTTAATTTGGTGGGAAAGGGTGGCGTCGCCGCCATGGATAGCGGAAGCGGCGACCCTGTTTTTGAGTATTCGAGGAGCTGGGGAATGAATTGAAATAAAATATGGCTAAATCTGAGATGAGGGGGAAGAGGAGGTTCGGGGGTGTATTTTTGGGTTACATCGGAGCATCGCCACCGGCGGAGGCAATTTCTGGCCAGCGGCGGACGGCGGAATGCGGCGGAGGATGGTGGAGATTAGGGCTTGGGATACGGGGTAATGAGAGAGACAGAAAGGGGGTAGGGGGCGAGATCGGACAGTTATATATTTAGCATCCATTAGTTCCTGACCGTCAGATCAAACAACCTAGACGGTCAGGATTGGTTACCATTGAAACGGCATCGTTTTGAGGCGTCAAGGGCCGGACCAGTTTGGAGCAGTTCGAAGTGGGTTCTGGGGTGGGATTGGCTATGGGCTTGAACGGGCTCAGGGCGAAATTGGCCCAAAATTTGGGTAGTTTATGAAGACAATTTGTTTTCTTTTAATTTTCTCTTCTTTTTGCTTTCTTTTTTCTTTATCACTCATTTTTATTATTATCATTTTTTAAATGTTAAATTAATAAGGACTTGAACTAATTAATTTCAAAATTTAACTAAATCTCAAAAGAAAACTAAATCAAAAATGTAAAAATGACTATTTTTTTTATTTTCTCTTATATTTTGTAATATTGACTCACTAATAAAATACTAAAATTGGAACCTAAATGCTATTTTGTATTTTTGAATTTTATTAATAAAATGCGCAAACAAAATATAAAATCATGCAGTTAATTCCTAAAATTCAAATAATAAAAGAAAAATCCTAATTCTAATGAATTCTATAGGAGTAATTTAAGCGTGGCAAAAATCACGTGATCACAACCATCATTTCTGCGCGATTAATCAATCTAGGTTTTTCTTTTCTTCTGTTTAATGTGCCTTCTAGAAGCAGTGGTCAAGTATTTTTCTTGTCAATCCTTATTTGTTTTTCTTCATGTTTATTTGAATTTTTAGTTCACTAATAATGAGTAGTATGACCTTATTCTGCAATTTCGTCAGTAGTTTAGGTATATGTTTAATTCAAAATACTCTAGGTTTAGTTTTGTTTGTTCATTCCAGGTCGTCAAGTTCTTTCTTCCCTATTGAATTACATGTCTTATTTGAATCGATTATGTTCTCATAGTTTTAATGTCTAGGTTAATTTTCGTTTTTTGCTATTTCTGTTCTGATTTTTGTTTTGATTTAATGCTTGATTCTACCTGATTTGTTTACTCCGTTTAGATTCTAATTTTTTTTGATCTTTTGTTTTAGTTTGATTATTGCTTGAATGCTTTTCTGTTTGGATAAGTTCTTAATCAATCCTGTTTTGGCCTTCTTTGAATTAGTGAGTTAGTTTAGATCAGTTTAATTACTGATTGTGTCAATGGTTCTTCAGTTCACTATCACGACCCAATTCCCAAACCCGATCGTGATGGCGCCTCTCGTGAAGACAAGGCCAACCAACAGAAAAAAAATTCCTTATTTAACAATTAATAACTATAAATGAACAAATAATACGACTTAGTAGCATTAATAACTGATATTTATCACTCAGCACAACCCGACCGGGGTGTCATAAATCACGAGAATCTAAGGAGTAGGAACACTACTATAGGGCCAATAATTTATATATAAAATATAAAAACCAAAATTCAAAGATGAAGTGCGGTGCCGCGAACGCTGGCGGTCACCTTGCTCAACTACCATAGTAAGGCCTTTGGTCCGCTAATAACCCGCTACGGGGTAAACAATACCTGCAACTGCACGCGCGGTGCAGGGAATAAAGTGAGTACTTCCAACTCAGTGGTAATAAGAGTAAATAATAACTGAACGGTAAGAAATCACGTAAGAATACTCCATCATGCTATATAGGACGGTACAACCTTGTGAGAAACAATAAAACCAGGAAAACCCTTTAGAATTATCTAGCTCAGTTAAACTCCTTTTTGAAATATCTTTGCTTTTCATTTTAACAGTTAAACATATGAATGCAATGTCAAGTAGAGCAAGTCCGCACACAAATCAGCCCCTCGGGCACAGCACTCTATTCACAAATAACACCAGGGTATCTGGTACACAGTGCAAGATATAGCATGGATGCCAATGATATGAGAGTGCTGAATGTCATGCCACGTAGAACAAACAGAAACCAATGCGTGAATGCAATGCAATGCACATGACCGCTGCGGCGTGCAGCCCAAGCCAACCATGCATATGATTTATCATCGACGGCACTCACTGGGAGTGTGTACAGACTCCGGATGGGCTCCTACAGCCCAAGCGCAATATACTGGTTAGTCAATGTTACCTGACCGGTCAGCCAATGTTACATGACCAATTTATATCATACAGTGCCATTGTTACCACTGTTTAAAGTCACATCATACAGTGTCATTGTTACCACTATTTCAAGTCACATCATACAGTGTCATTGTTACCACTGTTTCAAGTCAC
>MU772382.1:150716-164482 GCA_026770625.1 Nicotiana glauca
CAGTACTACTGAAATATAGCAGTTTAATCACATTACATTTTTCTGAGACATATACTCTCGTCGATTCACTTTCACTTAGCAATACCATTTCCCCTAATCATCCGAAGATCATTTACCTAATCACTTAGAAGGAATAACTACACATCCCATGCTCTGCATGACATACACAAGTCTTATTCAAATTCTTACGATACCGACATGACAAATGAGATCCGAATAAACCCATAATCATTACCGAAACAACAATCCATTGGGTCTACATTCCTGGCAAGAACTATCATCTCATGCTGCACGAAACGATGGTCTTAGCTCCTTAATTTACTTTATATACTCAGATTTCACTGATCTTGGATTCAATGATCTTGCCTCATCCAATATGAACTGCTCAGGCAATCGGCCACCCCAAACATAATCAAAAGTCGTACGTGATGCCCCAATATGCCGATAGGCTACCAAATTCGAATGCGATACAAAAGAAAACAACCTCTGGAAGGAATTACCAATCTCACGCACTGCTACGGACTTTCTTTGGAAAACAGGGAGTAAGGCATACCAAGATAGCATTTAGAAAAACTATACTCAATATCATACTGTTGCGGTGTGCAACCCGATCTAGATAACATACCCATGGCGGTGTGCCACCCGATCCACACATAGATCTCACATAAGGAGATACACATCGAGCCAAATTTGCTCATTACAACAAAATACCGAATATCGGTCATAAGCATGCTAAGTGAATAATATCATCCTTGAGGGATATTTAGAATTATAAACTACAAAACTCAATCACAACTGAGTTGCGATATACAATCTGAATTTCAAGAGCCAAGTCGCTCAAGTAACATCATTCCTACGCGGATTCTCAACACATAAGCAATTTCTTGAGCCGTTTCACAAATCACATGGCGTAATGTATCACTACCTGAAACGTCTGACAATGAAACATCAATCTGACTACTCCTCCATGAGGACCGCATCACAAAATGCACACATCTGTCCTGATATAGAGTCATTATTCATATTAAACCAATTCACCGACTTCCAGCTAATTCTGATCACACTGAACTAGTTTGATAACCTTTCACAGGTCCATAGTAACTCCCCTTTTCTCATAACACATAATAACAACCGTCATAATTGGAATAATCCTCCCCAGTTAGCAACCCAATCGGCCAAGTGCCCTTCCGTCATGAATCTTTAATTTAACGATATTATCACAACCTTCATACTTGGTTTACATCATTAATCAATCAAGTGATCACATGCCACACTTATATAATATTCCCGTGGGACACACTCCCACAACCTACTACAACAATATCTGGAGCGTACCTCCAAACTACTGGTCGCACTAATGCTGTAAAGTGATCAAGAATCATTAACCAGGATGCCACACCGCTCTCAGGTGACGCTGAAGACAATACCAATTTATCTTAACCATCAAAACTTCTTCCCTGCTCATCAGAGCTCATGACATCTTTGTCAAAATTTCCTCCACTCGTGCCATTCCCGCCCTAATTTCCACAACCAGAACTGATTCGCCAACATGCCTCAAATTGGAATCGACATAGCACATAACCGTACAATTAACTAACCAATAACAAGCTCCCCAACTTGGCTCGAAGCCATAGCTCAGGACACACTCAATAACCCATAACACTTTTACTCTAATGATGCCACAATACCATTATGAGATTAAACTCGAATCATTTACAAGTTTGTGAAAACACAGATCATTTAGTACTGTAATCCTCTACAAATCTCGCAGTCATCACCACATCAGTTGAGTCTACTCTCTTAAGCGACCCGAATTTTCAAATTTCAACACGTACCCTTCAATTACACATGAGATCTTCTAACATACACATAAGGATCATACCGCTCAAGAATATTTCGCAGGAGATAACCCACCTACTTTGCCTCACTTTAGTATTTCAACATACCCTCCATTGTCATACACATTAGACAATCGTTTAGTCTTCCTGGGTCTGAACTCATACCGCCACATGAAATGCACTACACTCCCCACTAGGAGACACGAAAATATGCTTCACGCGCCCATATCTCGACTACACATAAAATCACAATAGGAATCGAACACTTAACAGTCCATCTATTATCCAGCAGACTTCTTCGTCACTACCAAGTCATAGGCAAAGATCCGGCCTCAAGTCCTCCAAACTGGCCCAACATCAAACTCACTGGATCACATCTCGCCCCTTGATCGGGGAATCACAAGCCATCAAGGCACATCTGACACTGAGCGCTCACGTGCGCATACAGACGTATGGAAGGAATTTCAAGAGTTATATCTCAAGCTGAATCAAGTACACACGATAAGAATTCCAAGAAAGTGAAGTTTTCCTAAAGGTTCTGCAGACTCTACTAAAGCTGCCCATGACTCGTGAGACCTAGTAACCTAAGCTCTGATACCAACTTGTCACGACCCAATTCCCAAACCCGGTCGTGATGGCGCCTCTCGTGAAGACAAGGTCAGCCAACAGAACAACAATGCCTTATTTAACAATTAATAACTATAAATTAATAAATAATACGACTTATTAGCATTAATAACTAATATTTATCACTCGGCACAACCCGACCGGGGTGTCACAAGTCACGAGAATCTAAGGAGTAGGAACACTACTATAGGGCCAATAATTTATATATACAAGATAAAAATCGGAATTCAAAGATGAAGTGCGGTGCCGCGAACACTGATGGTCACCTTGCTCAACTACCATAGTAAGGCCTTCGGTCCGCTAATAACCCGCTACCGGGTGAACAATACCTGCAACTGCACGCGCGGTGCAGGGAGTTAAGTGAGTACTTCCAACTCAGTGGTAATAAGAGTAAATAATAACTGAACGGTAATAAATCACGTAAGAACACTCCATCATGCTATATAGCACAGTACAACCTTGTGAGAAAAATAATAAAACTAGGAAAACCCTTTAGAATTATCTAGCTCAGTTAAAAACCTATTTGAAATATCTTTGCTTTTCTTTTTAAATGTTAAGCATATGAATGTGATGTCAAGTAGAGCAAGTCCGCACAAAAATCAGCCCCTCCGGCACATCACTCTATTCACAAATAACACCAGGGTATCTGGTACACAGTGCAAGATATAGCATGAATGCCAATGATATGAGAGTGCTGAATGTCATGCCACGCAGTACAAATAGGAACCAATGCGTGAATGCAATGCAATGAACATGACCGCTGCGGTGTGAAGCCCAAGCCAACCATGCATATGATTTATCGTCGACGGCGCTCACTGGGGGTGTGTACAGACTCCGGAGGGGCTCCTACAGCCTAAGCGCAATATACTGGTCAGTCAATGTTACCTGACCGGTCAGCCAATGTTACCTGACCAATTTAGATCATACAGTGCCATTGTTACCACTGTTTCAAGTCACATCATACAATGTTATTGTTACCACTGTTTCAAATCACATCATACAATGTCATTGTTACCATTGTTTCAAGTCACATCATACAGTGTCATTGTTACCACTGTTTCAAGTCACTGCTGTGGCGCGCAGCCCGATCTATGCACAGTCCAGAAAATATTATAAACCCCTTGGGCATTTATAAAATAGTAATTCTCAGCCCGAAATAGTATTTAAAGTATCATTTGAGTTTTCAAAACTTAGAAATATGGCTGAGGTTGCAAAACAGTATTTAAAACCTTGGACTGAAGCCAAATGATATGCAAGATATGCTAAAATAGAAATCTCAATCCCCGAAGGATTCACATAGTTGGCACGAAGCCCAAACATGGCAATCAGCCCAAAAAGAAAATTCATTCTTTGCGAACGCGAAGAACAAAAGTCTCAGAAGCCAATTTCTTCTTCGCGAACGCAATAGTACCTCGCGGACGCAAAGGACAACACCAGATACCAGCAACAGCAGTTCAAAACCTTCCAAAAATGACCCGTTGGCCATTCGAAATCACCCCGAGGCCCTCAGGACCACAACCAAAAGCACAGATATGTCCTATTACCTTATTCAAACTTGCTCGAACCATAAAAACACTATCGTTAACATCAAAATCATCAAGTTTCATCAAATAAAGGCTTAAGTTAAACTAAAACTTTTAAAACTCACATTTAATAAAAAACCCAACCTAAACCCCTCCGAATCAACTGAAATTTTGCACACAAGTCCAAAATTACCTAACGAAGCTACTGAAACTCTCAGAATTCCATTCCGACTCCCGAATCAAAATTCCATCTATCAACCGGAAATTGCCAAAATACTAACTTCGCCAAAATAGGCTAACTTCTTCACCGGACCTCCAAAATTACTTCCGATTGCGCTCCTAAGCCTTAAATCATCTCCCGAAACTAACCGAATCATTGGAATTCAATTCCGAGCCCTCTAACTGACAAGTCAACATCCAATTGACTTTTCCAAACTAATTCTTCCTTAAAGAGACTAATTGTCTCATTTCTTACCAAACTCTATCTGAATCACTTCAAATTCACCAAACACATATACTGAAACATGAGAAAGCATAAAACGGGACGGAAACGCATGAGATGACGGGTCGGGTCGTCACATTTACTAATTGGTTTTAGTTTATTATTAGGCTCAACTTAATTAGTTAGTGTTAGTTAGCTTAATCAATTTGGGTATAACTGAAAATATTTAGTCCTTGGTGTGTTTAACCATGGTCATTTGACCTAGATTGAGAAGAGTGAGGTTAGTTAGTAATTCAAATTGAATAAAAGGGGTAATTTAGACACTTCAAAGAGAAGGAATCTTGTAGTAACAAATTAGGAACACCCTAGACCTTTCTAGAAGGGGTCTTGGTGTAGATTTCAGCAACTTAAGTGTAGTAACTTGAGGCACAAGTCAGTAAATAAGGGGCTGTTGGGTAAAATTGAATAATAAAGAGGGACTAAGAGTGTAAAATAGAAAATTAAGGGCTGCCCTACCTTGTGCCTATAAAAGGAAGTCCTCATTGCCTTAAGCCAGAAGTTTGAAAAACCCCAAAAATTCCCCCAAAACCCTCTCTGAAAATTTGAGCCTAAAATTTGAACTTCAAATCCAAAGAAGTTCAAAATCCTCTCTTAGATCTTAGATTCTGCCCAAAAATCCAAAAAACAAACAGGAAATACTATAGAAAAACCAAAAAAAAAATATTGTTGTCTTGCATTTCTAGGTTAATTTTGAAGTTTAGACATTGATTCTCATCTCTCAGCTTAATTTTCTAGTTGCTGAAGCTTCAGAGGTCCTTTGAGATTAAAATTCGACTTGTTTTGGGTATATTTGAGCTGTTGTGGGTTGTCTATTGCTGAGATTGGTTCTGGTTTATGTGCAATTGCGTCTCTGGTGTTTTTCTTTAAAATGAGTCCAACTTGATTCGTGTTGCTGTGAACTACTATTCCTTCTGTTGCTGATCTTTTCATCCTGCTTATTTTGATCCAAATCTCAGGTACACTTCTAGCCTTGTAGAATATGCCAAGGATCAATGTAGAGTTGATTTGGGAGTCCGAGCAATAAATGGCTGTTGATTTATTTTTGAGCTGTTTCTTCCTCTCCCTGTTTTTATTCAGTTCAAATGCATAGAATAATCATGTAATTCGAATCCTATATTGTTTGTATTAAATAGGATCGTTTGAAACTGCTTTGTAATTAAATTGGATAGATTTTGAACTGCTGAAACTGTGAGTGATAAGTGTCATTTAGTATTAGTTCTGATTTGATCATTCTTTGAGTATGAAGTTGACGTAGAGGTCATAAACGTGCATCTATAATCATTAAATAAGTAATCAATGCTATTATAAGAAGTTAACAGGAGCATCATTTGTAGTATATAATTTAGGAGTCATTATCAAGTTAATTAGTAGGCTTTGTTGTTGCAATTGGTAATTAGCTTATATGTTGATTATATGGATTTGTTAACTATTTGAGCTTTAAGCAAGTCCAGAATTGATTTAATAGCCGGTGGCATAACTTGAAGTACTACAACTGAACTAAGACCTTAAGTCATTCCAATTGAGCAATCTAATGGTTTCAGTAAGAAACCAGTAATTTAGCAATGTTTTATGTCCCATATGAATTGCGCCTCTTTGTGTTCACCAATTACATAGGCTAACATCGAAGCCCACTAAATAGCGATCCCTCCTGGCAATCCTAAGATGAGCATATTCACTATTGGGCAGGTGCTGAAGCCCAATGGACTAGCAACCTCACGTTACATGCTTGGGTCAGTTTTTCAGAGTCCAAAAATGTTGGGGCTAAATTCCCTTAAATTCCTTAAGACTATTTCATAAAATTGGGTTCTCAAGTTAAGTAGCGGGTTCAAATTAAGAGGTCTATCTCTCTTGTTTGAATCCGGACTTGAGCTTGAAGCCCGAATTATTTTCAATATTAAGTAACCAGGAATTTTAGAGACAAATTTAAATAGAAAAATTGTAGTTTGCTTTAGGTTGGCCTATAAATAAAAAATGAGACGAGCCTCGCCGAACAAAACATATAAATTGCAGGGCGCTCATTAAATGCTTCTATTAAAGTACTTAGAATTCGGGGCATGCCGTTTAGTGAATTTCACGTCCCCCCGCAAAGATAACAACATGTTAGACACTTTAGGCGCGCTCTAATAATTTTACCTTCTCAAATACGGGTGTGCATTTCATGCAACCCAAATTCAAATCCCAAAACATTGAATAAACATGTGTTGAGGATCCGGGTGCATTTCATGTGACGTGATCTGAAAACATATTTTTAAACGACGTTCACTTTCTTAATAATTGACTAAAAATGGTAAATAATTCTAAAATTGCACTATAGGTTTAACATGTATTAAAATCAGATCTTAGCCAAATATAGCAGTTGAGCGACCGTGCTAGAACCACGGAACTCGGGAGTGCCTAACCCCTTCTCCTGGGTTAATAGAATTCCTTACACGGATTTCTGGTTCGCGACTGTAATGCAGAGTCAAACCCTTTCTTCGATTCGGGATTCAAACCGGTGACTTGGGACACCATAAATCTCCCAAGTGACGACTCTGAATCTCTTAGTAAATGAATCCCGTTTCGATTGTCCTTTCATTGAAAAAACTCCTTTCTTTATACCTTTCACGGGGTATAGTAACGAAAAAGGAGGTGTGACATCGAGAAAGTCCCTCACAAGTGGAACATAATCAATACTAGGAGCCTCTACACCGACATCCATCACAAATGCTAAGTATGAAAGACAAGCCTTCTCAACCATACACTGGGCCTTCAAGAAAAAAATAAATCTACTGGGAACATAATCAGTCAAACCTCGCCACTCAATCCGTGGCACACCCGACATAGCCAAAGTCATTGTCTTAACATGACAGTCCAAAATAACACGACACAGAGATAACCAATCCATGCCCAAAATAACATCGAAATCCATCATATATAACATCAAAAGGTCCACTCGAGTCTCCAGACCCCCAATAGCCACCACACACGACTGGCACACAAGGTCTACAACAACAATATCACCCACCGAAGTAGATACATGAACAGATGAAACAAGAGACTCACGGGGCATATCCAAATAACGAGCAAAGTATAATGACACATAAGAATAAGTGGAACCGAGATCAAATAATACAGTGGCATCTCTGTGACAAACTGAAATAATACCTGTAATAACATCATCGAATGCAATAGCATCTTGTCTAGATGGAAATGCATAAAAATGGGCCTGATCGCCACCTGATCGACCTCCCCCTCTAGGGCGACCCCTAGTTGGCTGTCCTCCACCCTTAGATGGCTAGGTGGGTGGTGATGAAACATCTGGTGCTGAAGCCGATGGCTGACCTCTCTGCTGAGATGAACTCCCAAGATGACGAGGACACTGCCTTCACATACGAACCATCTCACCACACTCATAGAAACTCCCGAGTGCTGGATACGAGGACTGAAGGGAACCCCTAGCACCGAAATGACTAGCAGATGCACCTAGCATAGAAGAGCCCTGAATCGAGGGAGCACGAGATGAACTCTGAGCTGGAAGGGCGCTAAGGGATGACTAGCCCTGAAGAAAACTGTGAGAACTATGACCCGATAATGCCCCACGATAATCTGGGTGAGCTAGTTGAGCATGCTTGAATGGACGGCCTCTGTCGTGCTGAAACTGACCTCTCGAAGGAGCACCACCATAACTGCTAGATCCCTGAGGCCTCTTAGCCTCCCTCTCATATTGCTCTTGGCGACGAACTGACTCAATCTCATGAGCAATGTTAACAACCTCCTCAAAAGTAGTGCCAGACACCCTCTCCCTAGTCATAAGAATACGAAGCTGATAAGTGAGGCCATCCACAAACCTCCTAATACTCTCTCTATCTGCCGGAACCAACCAAATAGCATGAAAAGCTAACTCTGAGAAAATTATCTCATATTGTGTCACAGTTATCTCTCCCTAAAGCAACCATTCAAACTTCCTACACAGCTCCTCTCTGCGAGACTGCGGAACATGCTTCTCCAAAAAGAGAATGGAGAACTGCTGCCAGGTAAGGGGTGCTGCACAATAGGCCTACGCCTCTCAAAAGCCTCCCACCAAGTGAAGGCGGCTCCAGAAAACTAAAAGTTAGTGAAAGCCATCCCGCTGATCTCCAGAATACCCGCTGTAAGAAGAATTTGCTGACACTTGTCTAAGAAACCCTGGGCATCCTCGTCCTTTGTGCCACTGAAAGTCGGAGGTTGAAGTCTACCAAATCTTTCCAACCTGCGCTGCTCATCCTCTGGCATGGCAGGAGCTATATAGTCCTGAGCAGTTGCAATCGGCTGGGCTGGATATGCCCCCGGTGTCTGAAGTCCCTGCACGACCTGCTCAGGAGTGCGAACGGCGGGAGTCTGATTGCCTCCCCCGGCCTGAGAAGTAACTGCGGCTATAGTAACTAAAATCGCCTGAGCTAGGCCAGTACATACTGATAGAATTTGAGCCAAGGCCTCCTGAAGACCCAGAATCATAATGGGCATAGCTGGTGCCTGAGCTGGTGCTGGCATCCATAACTGGACCTGATCCTGAACTAGGGCGGCTGGTGGCTCTGTAGGTGCTGCCCTAGCCGATGCGCAGGCCACACCCCTACCCTACAACGACCATAATCGCGTTCTCAGCCTCTAGTGGCCACAACTGGTGGTACTGGTGGTCGTCCATCCTGATCGGTAGCGCGTCCTCACCATCTGTGAGAGAATAGAATAACAGAAGTTTGGTACTCAGATCAACAAGTTCGCATGACAAGAATTTCAAGAATATGAAGTTCTCCTAAAGGTTCATTAGACTCTGGAGGATAAATACAAACGTCTCCATATTGATCCGCGAGACTCTACTAAACCTGCTCATGACTCGTGAGACCTATGTAGCCTAGGCTCTGATACCAACTTGTCACGACTCTAAACCTAGACCCGGTCGTGATGGCACCTCTCATGAAGACAAGGCCAGCCGACATAATACCCAATTCATTTTTAACAATTGAAATAACACAAATATAAGTCATTAACATGATTAAATCTCAAAAGAACAATAAAATAGTACAATTTGCGGAAAAACCAACATCGGGGTGTCACCAGTCATGAGCACTTCAGGTCCTAAAATAGCACTCACTTTACTCCCTGCACCATGTGTGCAGATTCAGGCACTTCAGGTCCTACTAGCAAGGGTTGATAGCTCCCGAAAGATTTTCGGAGTCCACTAGGTAGTTGCTCGGCATTCACAGCCTAGTATTTCTCCCTCTTATCATTATTTCTTTCCCTTGTACTGGATTTTTTAATAGACTGTGTAGTCCCTTTTCCTTATTCCTAGGGGACTCCGAAAATCTTCCGGGAGCTATCAACCCTTGCTAGTAGGACCTGAAGTGCCTGAAACTGCACATAGGGTGCAGGAAGTAAAGTGAGTACTCCAACCCAGTGAGTAATAACAATAAATGAAGACTGAGCTATAAGAAATCACGTAAAATTGATGACGATTGTTCTTTCACTTCCCCTGGTAACTGATTTCCACTTGAATGCCTTGCCTGTCTATCGACTATCCATTTTCCCCCGCCGTCCTTGTCACATAAAATACTTCTTCTTTGTTCAAACCCGCATCCCTTTCAGCCTGACATTTACCAATTTCCTTGTTTTCATGAATCTCAACACACGACAATTGCCCTCCTATTCAAAGTATATGTTGTTCTTTTGACGGATCCCACTAGCTCCGATCTTGAAGTCTATTGTTCCTTCACTGATTTCATTTAAATACCTTGGATGTTTCTTGACTGACCTATTCCTTTGTCAGAATCTATACCTCCTCTCCGTTCAAACCCCATACTTCAATTTGTTATGTTGTTCTCTATCGACTCTTGCCAACCTTTGTGTCTCCTATGAACCCCAATGCATTTTTAATTGTTGCCAACTTCATTGCACATGTTGCTCTTTTTGGGTCAAACCACCGGCCTTGCCCTTGAAGTCTATTGCTCCATCACTAGTCATGATAACTTTGATTTCCTTTTGGGAAGATTTTGATTGTCATTGGTGCACCACTCTTTGTCAATCCTATCCCGAGACATTCCTTTGATCCGTTCACCCTCAACCTTCATCTGTTGTGTTGTTCTCATATCGAGCCTTTATATTTCAAGGATTCCCTAAACTTAGTCATATCTGACATTTTTCCTGACTTATGACAATTCGATGTGTTGGCCAGATCCCATCTCGTGCAATTGGAAAGTTTGGTGGTAAATTTTGAAGTCATTTCTTTATTTGTTATGACTCGACAGACTCAAGAGGAAGGAAAAACAAGGTAGGAAGAATAGAGTGAAAGAAAAATGGGGAGAGACGATTCCTAACATGAAGCCTTACAGAGTAGCAACTCGTTGGATGTATATACTGAATCTAGTGACTTTGACATGCACTTGCAGCCTTTTTGTATAGCAAATCTGATGTTCATCTCTTGTTGCAATTTTTGCCGTGAAACTGATCTTCAATGCTCCATTTGCCCGATTTGATTCATAATCCTTAGTCGACATGTAGTGCCCATAGGGTTTTCACCATCAAGCCTCTCTCATTTTGATTTTCTCTCAACTCACTGTCGCCTTACGGTGCTCGTGGGGTTTTCACCAATAGGACTCTCTTATTTTGATTTCTCTCATCTTGGGGTCCCGTGGTGGTTTTCATCATCATGACTCTATAATCCTTCATTTTCCTGGAGTGTTGCCTCTGATGTGATTCTCCTTTACTTCATTGACTCAGCATTTCTTGAAGATTGATCGGAATGTCTTTCTTTGGACCGTAATGTGGCTTTTGGATGGGTTTAGAAAGAAGGGTGTAAAGGCTCAAAATATTTCAATGTGGGTTAAAGAATTACAACTTTTGGAATCTTATTTCTTCAACAATCATAACTTCTGCCCCAGTTTCATTTTTGGGGATTCTTGAGTTTTCCTTCCGTTGTGACTGAACCTCAGTGATGCTGCCTACGTACCCTTTCGGGATCAAGTCAAACATAGTTCATGCAACTACATTTGTTGTTGAGATGTTTTCCTTCCTGCCATTCTTCTTTTCTTTTCATTTTTTTTTCATTTCTTTTCTCCTTTTCTCTTTTCTTTTCTTTTCTTTTTTCTTTTTTTTCTTTTCTTCTTTTTTCTTCTTTTCTTTTCTTTTTCTTTTTTTTCCTTTTCTCTTTTTTTCTTTTTCCTTTTCTTTTCTTCTTTTCACTGTTCTTGTTTCTCCACTTACTTCTCCATTCAATCCCCGAGTTCTGTTATTGATTCCAAAAGAGGGATATGAAAGAAAAATATAACAAGACTCAAAGGGATAACAATGGATAAAGTGTTTAGATAGCAGAACAAAATTCCTTCGTCATTACAATCTTCAAAACATACCAAGTATAAATTACATAGTTAGGACCTTTTAATTGATTCACATATTTGCCTTCTGTATTTGCCGACTTCATTGGTCAATATCTTCGGTACCATGAATGGTCCCTTTAGACTTGTGGCATTCTTGCCTTTGGCTTTAAACCGATAAGGCATGATGCATTTCCACAGTAGTTCTTTTGTGTCCTATTTTCCCATTTTCACTTGATTCGGGTTTCAAGGTATTCCAATATGTCTTATTTCTTCCGAGTACCCTTACATCTTCAACATTGTTTCATTGCTAAATTGACTTTTAACTAGGCCGAGAATTTGTGCATGTCATGTCACTAAAATCAGTATGAAAAGAATTGTATAATGATTAGAAATGGAGCGACTAGAAATGTCGAGAAGCAGAGAATTGTATTAGACTGATGGATTGAAACAACAAAACAAACAACAAAAAGAACGGACTAGACTGGAATTACAAACCTAGACAACACTAAAACGAACTATTATTTCTAAACAAAGCAAAGTGAAAAGATAGAAAGGTTCGACTCCCAAGACAATATCTGGATTATAACCCTGAAATGTCTCGAACACAAGAAATGACACCTAAAACAAACCACCAAAACTTCCACTCTGGGTGACTGAGAGATGGAGCATCTTCCCAATTGTCACGACCGGCATCTCAGCCACTGAGTTTCACATCAATATAGCCAAAACTATTATTGACTTTGATCAACAGATTCTCCAGATAAATCGCAGGCTCCTTGCCCTTGTTACTGACCATAATTACTCCTTCTCGGATCATTCTTTCTATTTTCTTTTTCAAAGAACGACAGTCTTCAATGCTATGCCCCTGGACATTAATGAGGTACATGCATCGAATAGTAGGATCAAAGCCTTTCGCCTTTGGGTCTGGAGCATATCCAAGGAGTGGTTTAATCAGACCGACTCGTTTTAACTTTTCAAACAAGCTTGTGCAGGATTCGCCAATGGGTGTAAAATTGTCCCTTTGCCTCTGTTTCTCTCCATGCCTCCATTTTCCAGTATTGTTGAGCGCTTGAAAGTGATGGACACGATAGTTTCGGGCTATTGGTGCCGGTTTCTGGGAGTGGCTTGGTAATGGGGCCAATGGCCGGGTGTTATTTGGTAGATAGTGTGGCTTTTGTGGAATTTGGGGACGTTCACGGGGTCGGTATTGTGGTTGGGAACGTTTAGCAAGAACGACCACTGGACCTTGTTGTTGGCGGAGGCTATGACTTGGTGGTTTAACTAAAGATCGGGTATTTTTCGGGGAATTGGTTTGGAGTTTATTCTGAGGTTGAACAGGTTTGGCAAGAACAATTATCGGACTTTGTTGTGTATGGGACTCAGCAACATCTTTTCTATCAATAGCAAGATCATCCCGAGCAACCTGCTCGTTCCACTTGAGCTATAAATCCTTAAAGCTTTCCTTGGGTTTCTTTTCAGTTTGAGATAGGGAGGAGCAATTTGGGGTAATGTCTTTATTGTATTGAAAATGTCGCACAAAATCTTGAGCCAGGTCACCTAATGTAGGCCATTTGCTAACATCGTGGTGATTATACCATTCTAAAGCTGCCCCAGTCAAGCTCTTACTGAAATATGCCACCAACAAATCATCTTTATCCCCGACACCTCTCATTTTATTGCAATAGACTCTCAGGTGAGTTACCGGATCTCCAATCCCGTCATACAAGTTAAAATTCGGCACTTCGAACCCCACGGGCAAACAAATGTTGGGGAACACAGAAGATTCTTTGTGAGACATGTTACCCAGGTCTTTCATTCCTTGTATGTTCTTTAAGGATAGTTCTTTCAGCTTTATGACTATTTCGTCTTGCCCTACTTTTCTTGTGACCTTTTCACTTTCATTATGAAGTTCCTCCCGGGGGTTCTTCCCATATTCATTGTCGGGGGTAGT
>MU772385.1:12679-50975 GCA_026770625.1 Nicotiana glauca
CAAAATGCATTAATACTAAAACGTAAAAATTAAAAATCCTAATGCATATGCATATTTTTGTATTTTTTAATACGAGTTATTATGCAACCAACTAATACAAATAATGCAACAAAATTCCTAAAAATTGTAAAATTATTTTATTTGAACTTTTGGAATAATTTGCTTAAGGTAAAAATCACGTGCTCACAAGGACTGCTAACCCTAAAAATGACCCTGATGGCCTGAGAAACTACCCTAAAACATTGGAGTGGAGGTGTACTGATAGGAGATGGTGGTGTATTGTAGGGTAGCTGATCAGAATACTACATATGAGAACCACGACTAGTGACAAGTCTGAAGTGCTGAATGAAATGACATAGGGGGATGGCCTCTACCAAAAGAATACCTGCCTCCATACGAGGCCCTGTTGAATATGCTAGAATAACAAAGCCTCTTTTCAAACCCCTAACCACTCCCTTATTATAGCAACGTCTCAACTCGCCTGGCTATATTTGTTGCATCCTAGAAATAAATCTCACTCTCTGTCTCCTTAGCCATCGACAGTTTTATAGGATGAGATATATACTCAATAAAACTCTTTACCTTCTCTCTCAGTGGGAAGTATGAGAAGAGCATGATGGGACAAGTCAATAAACCTGGTCTCGTACTGAGTGAAGGTTATCGAAACCTATTGGAGATGCTCAAACTACCTCCAATAGTCCTCTCTCTAAGTGATAGGAAGCAAGTTCTCAAGAAATAGCTGAGAGAATTGATCCCAAGTCAAAGAAAGTGAACCAACTAGTCTATCCAAACAATAATCCCTCCACCAAGTCTTGGTGAAACCTAACAGACAAAAAAGCAGCAAAGTTGACCACATTGGTCTCCACTATCCCCATATTTCGTAGAACCTCATGACACTATCCTAATAATCCTAGGGATCCTCTGAAGATGTAATTCCATATATGGTAGTAAAACTCTTGGTGAACCTATCCATCCTCCACAAGGCATCAGCAAACATAGTTGACCCATCATCAGTCTGTGCCACAACACCCGACAGAACTACCCCAACTGGATGAGCTACTGGAGTTTGAAGCTGGGGAACCATTTGCTCTGGAGTGCGAGAGCATCTTGGAGTACTGGGGTGACCCCTCTGGGACCTGAGCTAACCCTGCTGGAACTATTTGGGCCAAAACCTTATCCTCAAACTCTACCTAAGCCTCCACTGTTGGTGTTGCTACTCGAGCTCTAGGTTGAGCCCTACCTCTACCTTTGTATCGGTGTCTAGCATGGTTTCGGCCTCTGCCCGTCATAAGAGCTACCACTGGTGGCTCGTGTTTCTTGTCAGCTGATGAAGCGATACGTGTTCTTACCATCTACGAAAAAACAGAGTGGAATTTCAATTAGCATTGAGAAATCAAGTTGCATGATAGGAAAGAATAGATGTGAATTTTTTCCTAAATTTTGTAGCCCATGGGGGATAAGCACAAACATCTCTATACCAATCTCTCAGACTCTACGTAGCTTATTCGTGAATTATGAGACCTATAAAACCTAGAGCTCTTATAACAACTTGTCACATCCTTGATTTCTTACCTTCGGGAGTCGTGATGGCACCTACTCGTGAAAGTTAGGCAAGCTAACTGATCTATTCTAAGACATTGATTATTAATCCAAATAGTAATAAATTGCAAATAAAGCTAAGTAGGTATAAAATGCCAAAGTAATATAACAACTTAAGTTCTATAACAAGGCTACCCAACGATCTAGTGTCGCAATGTCATGAATATCTAAAGATTTCTACACACATTGGATCAAAAGAAATACAACTATTCTCGAAATGAAATGAGACAATATATATAAAATATAAGGAAGGGCAATCCAGGTCATGACAGATGGTGTTCTCCAAGATTAATTAAGGGTTAGGGTATCATCAGTTAAAGATTTGGGACTCAGATATTACTAAGATAACTTTAAGGACCCATTATGGTCATTATGAGTTCCTTGTGACTTTTGGTCTTACCAATGCCCCAACAGTGTTCATGCATATGATGAACAACGTATTTCAGCCATATCTTGACTAGTTTGTTATTGTATTCATTGATGATATCCTGGTGTACTCTCGTAGCTAGGAGGAGCATGCCCAACATTCGCGGATTTTTTTGCAACGCTTGAGGGAGGAGAAGCTTCATGCTAATTTCTTCAAGTGTGAGTTTTGGCTCAGTTCAGTGGCGTTATTGGGGCACATGGTCTCCAGTAAGGGTATTCAGGTTGATTCAGAGAAGTAACCGTAGTTTAGAGTTGGCTCAAACCATCCTCGTCCACAGAGATTCAGAGATTTCTTACTTTTACTGGTTATTACTGTCGTTTTGTGTAGGTTTTCTCTTCTATTGCATTGCCCTTGACCAAATTGACCAAAAAGGATACTCCTTTAGAAGGTCGAATGAGTGTAAGGCGAGTTTTCAGTATCTCAAGACTACTTTAACAACAACTCCATTTTTAGCTCTACCATCAACTTCTGGTTCGTATACATTATATTGTGATGCTTCTCGGATAGGTATAGGGTGTGTTTTGATGCAAAAGGGTAGAGTGATTACTTATGTTTTATGCATGTTAAAGCCTCATGAGAAGAACTATCATGTTCATGATTTGGAGTTAGCTGCAATTGTTCGTGCATTGAATATTTGGAGGCACTATCTCGATGATGTGTCTTGTGAGGTATTTACTGATCATCGTATCCTCCAAAACTTGTTCATATAGAATGATCTCAATTTGAGGTAGCGGAGATGGTTAGAGCTGCTAAAGGACTATGATATTAATATTATGTATCATCTGGAGAAGGCCAATATAGTGGCGGATGCCTTGAGTAGGAAGGAAGTGAGTATGGGAAGTCTTGCATTTATTCCTGTTGGGGAGAGACCTCTTGTAGTTGATGTTCAAGCTTTGGCCAACCAGCTCGTGATATTGGATATTTCAGTACCTAGTTGGGTTCTAGCTTGTGTAGTTTCTCGATCTTTCTTATTTGATCGCATCAGAGCGTACCAATATGATGATTCTCATTTACTTGTCCTTAAGGACAGAGTTCAGCACGCTGATGCTAGAGATGTGATTATGGGAGATGATGGGGTGCTGAGGATGCAGGGTCGGATATGTGTGCCCAATATAGATGATCTATGGGAGTTCATTCTAGAGGAGGCCAACACCTCACAGTATTCCATTCATCCGGGTGCCACGAAGATGTACCAGGATTTGAGACACCACTATTCGTAGAGGAGAATGAAGAAGGATATAGTTGGGTTGGTGGCTCGGTATCTCAACGGTTGGGATTGCTTCATAAGATAGTGATTCCATAGTGGAAGTGGGAGCGGATCACCATGGATTTTGCAGTTGGGCTCCACAAACTCCGAGGAAGTTGATGCTATTTGGGTGATTGTGGATCGGCTAAGCAAGTCCACGTACTTCATTCTAGTGAGTACTACCTATTCTTCAAACCAGTTGGCAGAGATTTACATCAGAAAGATTGTTCGCCTGCACGGTGTGCCACTTTCCATCATTTCAGACACAGGAACGCAGTTCACATCGTAGTTTTGGATAGCTGTGTAGCAAAAGTTGGGCACTCAGGTGGAGTTGAGCATAAAATTTCACCCTCAGACAGACGGGCAATCCCAGTGCACTATTCATATATTAGAGGACATGTTACGCGCTTGTGTCACTGATTTTGGGGGTTCACGAAACCAGTTTCTACCACTCGTGAAATTTGCTTACAACAATAGTTATTAGTTGAGTATTTAGATGGATCTGTATGAGCCTTTATATGGGAGGCAGGGTAGATCTCCGGTGGGTTGGTTTGAGTCGGGCGAGTCTAGGCTCTTTGGCACCAATTTTGTTCAGGATGCTTTGGACAAGGTTAAATTGACTCAAGAGCGGCTTTGCATGGCGCAATCAAAGATAAAGCGTTAGGCTAATAGGAAGGCATGTGATGTGTCTTACATGGTTGGGAGAAGGTTCTGCTGAAGGTTTCACCCATAAAGGGTATTATGAAGTTCGAAAAGAAGGGAAAGTTGAGTTTTGGGTTCATTTGGCCTTTTGAGGTACTTTAGAGGGTTGGAGAGGTGGCTTACAAGTTTGCCTTGCCACCCAGCTTGTCGAGTGGGCATCCAGTATTCCATGTTTCTATGCTCCAAAAGTATTTGGAAATTCATCTCATGTTTTGGATTTCAGGACGGTTCAGTTGGATGGTGATTTGACTTATGATGTAGTGCCGGTGGCAAGTTTGGAGCAGCAGGTTTGAAAGTTGCGATCAAAGGATATAGCTTTACTAAAAGTGTAGTGGAAAAGTCATCCCATGGAGGAGGTTACATGGGAGACCTAGCGGGAGATGTGGAGCAGATATATACACCTATTTGAGGCTCCAGGTATGTTTCTAGACCCGTTCGAGGACGAACGATTATTTAAGAAAGGGAGGATGTAATGACCTGGCTGGTCATTTCGAGAGTTGTAGCCCCATTCCCCCATTTTCTACTTTTTTTTGTGTTCAACAACTGTATTATAACTTGCCGGGTTAGTTAGTTCGAGCCCAAAGTAGTTTTGGAGCGAATTGAGGCACTTAGTCTCTTAATTGAAAGCTTAAGTTGGAAAGGTAAACCGGATGTTGACTTATGTGTAAATGACCTCGAATTTGAATTTTGATGGTTCTTTTTGCTCCGTTACGTGATTTGGACTTAGGAGCGCGTCCCGATTGTGTTTTTGAGGTCCATAGTAGAATTAGGCTTGAAATGCCAAAATTTAAAATTATGGGAAAGTTTAATCGGGAGTGGACTTATTGATATCGGGATCAGATTGGATTTTCAGAAGTTGGACTGGGTCCGTGGTGTCCTTTATGACTAGTGTGTCATAATTTGAGGTCAATTAGACATGATATGATTGATTTTCAGGTTGTTTGTAGAATTCAAAAATTTCAAAGTGCATTAGGAATGAATCCGTGTGTAATGCATGTTTTTGATGTTGTTTGAGGTGATTTGAGGATCCAACAAAGTTCACCTGATGTATTGGGACTCACTGGTATGTTTGGTTGATGCCCCAAGGACCTCGGGTGAGTTTCAGGTGGTTAACAAATCATTATGGCCTTTGAGAGATAGCTAATCTGCTCGTTTTTGCTGGTTTTCCTTAACTCATTTGCAGGGTAGGTGTCGCGTTCGAGAAGTGTACCTGGAGGTTGAGGAGGATTTATTCTTCGCGATCACAAAGCAGAGGATGTATTCACAAAGGTTTGGGAGTAGAGTGCATCGCGGATGCAAGATGGGGAATGTGTTCGCGAGTAAGAGATGAGGCAACTGGGGACCCCATTCATTTGGTCTGCATGTTAGAGGTGGTGAGGTTGTGTTCGCGATAAGATGGGTTAGTAATGGTTCACGTTCATGAGTGGTTGATCGCGTTCGCATAGAAGGGATTTATGGTCAGAGGTAGTTTGTGCTTCACGAATGTGAGGCTGGTTTTGCGTTTATGAAGGAGGCGTACTTGGGCAGAATAAAAGATTCAGAATCGAGGGTTTTGAGTTCATATCACAAAATTAAATTAGGAGCTCGGTAGAAGGCAATTTTTAAGACATTTTTGCGTGGGTGTTTAGGATAAGTGATTCCTATCTAATTTTTGTCAAATTCCATGATTATGTCTTTAATGCCACCATTTAATTTGTGATTTGGGATGAAAAATTTGGGGAAAAGAGGAAGTGTTCTTGATATGGAATTTTGAGGCTTTGAATAGGATTTTATTATTGGATTTGAGTAAATTAGGTATGGTTAGACTCGTGAGTGAATGGCTTTTGGTTTTTGTGACTTTTGTCGGATTTCGAGACATGGGCCAGGGGGCCTGGTTTGACCCAATTTCGGAGTTTTGGCTATGATTTGGTATTTTTCTTGTAGAATTGATTCCTTTAGCCTATATTGATCTTATTTTAGTACTTGTGTAGATTCGTGACGTTTGGAGGCCGATTTGAGAGGCGAAGACATTTCGAAGTAGAGATTTGATCAGCTTGACGTAGATAACTCTTTCATACTTTGTTCTGAGGATTCGAAACCCCAAATTATGTGTTACATTATTTGTATTGAGGTGATCCACATGCCAAGTGATGGGTGTGTCGGCATTCACTATGAGAATTATGACATGGTTGATTCCATGGCATTGTATAGTGACTCTATCTTGTTGATATCTGTGTTTCATCATGTGGTAAAGTAATTGATCTGTAAATTATGCTAGAATATCATGTTTAGGCTTGATGCCCGTGCTGTTGGGACCCTTAGAGGTTATTTCCTGCTGCCATCTTACTGATTTCATTTATATTTTGTACTCAGCCATATTCATGCATTTTCATACCATATCTCCATCTCAGTTATTTATTGATATATCATATCATTGTTCCGGGTTAGTTTCATGACATTGTGAGCCTGTGGATGAGACTGGAGAGATTGATGACTAAGTGATGTCGGGATCTTGATTATGAGTGACAGTTATAGGACCGGGATGCATGCCACATTAGTTATATTTATTTGTGATAGCGCTTGGGTTGTAGGAGCCCTTTCAGAGTCTGTAACATACCACCTATGAACGCAGTTGATATTATTGAGGGATGGATTTTCCTTGGACTTGGATCATGTTCGAGGTACTTGATACCCGGAGATGGATCTTCTCCACAGGGCTGGATTGCCCTTTTCCCAGGTACTGAGTGACGTACAGTTTGTGATATATATGTTTCGGGATGGATCTTCCCTGGGCCGGATGGGCCATATACAGTACCGAGTGGTTACGCATTTGAGAGTGGGAGCACATGGTGTATTTCATACAGTATGTGCATTGGCGTATAGAGATAGTTGAGTTACATACCATATACTATTTAGATCTGTATTAACTTTACTACTTTGAGCTGTCTATTTAACTTGAAATCATGCCTACGTTTCCGCACATGTGTTTATATTTTATCCGGTCCGATTGAGTTTGTTACTAACATTCAGTCAAAAGTTTGGACTCGTTACTTACTGAATTGGTGTATTCACGTTACTCCTTGCACCTCGTGTGCAGATCCAGGCGAATTCGGTCGTAGCGGCAATTACTGGTTCAAGTTTAAGAGTTTGGAAGCTATCGAGGTAGCTACATGGTGTTAGCGGACCTTGACTCTCCTCCTTTATCATTTGTCATATTTTTAGTTTATTTCTCTAGACACTGTAGTGAACTACATTCTGATTTAGATGCTCATATACTCAGTGATACCCTGGTTTTGAGTTGGATTGTATCATATTTTGGGATTTATTATATTTCAAAAAGGTTTCTTTAAATGTTAAATCCTTCCATTTTATTTCAAATTTATTGTTGATGTGATGGGTTATTAAGTTGAGGCTGGCCCAGTTTCACGATAGGCACCATCACGACGATCGATTTTGGGTCTTGACACTTAATATAAAACTAGGAAATACCTTTATTTGGTGTGGTTTATTTTTTCCCTGCAGGATCTGTGTTTTGTAGCCTATCTAAGTAGTATTGTACCCACTTAATATTAATATATTTCAAATCGAGTTAAAAGTTAATGCTTCAACCATTTTTCTCCTATCTTTCCCTTCCGCGCAATTAGAAAAATATCATGATATTTCCAATGCTCTTTTTAATCCCAAAGGAATATAGCTTGATCTCTATTGTGTGTGCGTGTGTGTATATGTTGATGATACATGATATTATAAAAATAGTCATCTTCTCTCCCATGCTCTCAGCGCACATTAGCTAATGCATGCTGGTTGTGGCTGTCATGGAGAGAGGCCGAGGTCGCAGACAAGGAAGGCCAAAGAAATCACCTATTATTTCTTTAGGAATCTTAGTAAGCTCTAGCTCTCAAACTAGGAAGTAAATTCCACCCCAATCAAAGGAGACGATACCACCGGATCACCAATTGACGGAGATGGTTACGAGTGAAGACTTCAATTGATATTGGAGTGAGCATGAAATTGAAGCTTAGTGCGGAGGAGACAATAAGCCAAACTGATAGTGCTGGTGAAATTAGATCTGGAGAGAAAACTAGTGGAACAGTAGCCACGGATAACCCTATACAGAGTAATGATGACAATAATTTACCAAAGAAAGGGGAAATACAAAGGAACTGAGCAATGATAGAAATGAGACCATAGATTCAAAGTTTGGTAATGAAAGCACTAAGGTGCAGATGAATGATACAAGCAGAATTGAAGTTGTTGTACCAAATATTGCTGCTGCACCAATTGCATCAGTAATCCCCACGCATAGCAGAGATAGGCCAAAAACCTAGGCAAACTTGTTTCAGCAGAATCGAGCAGCTACACACGGTATGACACTTCGATACATACCTCCACAAATTGTTGATGGACAACAAGTTGTGCAACTAGAACTCCAGGATATGGTGGAAGAAGAGGAGAAATGCAGTGCAGCGATGATTGCATATATAATTAGGGACAGTCCTGGTTATAATGCAATGAAAAGGTATATTGCACAACACGAGTTAGATATTACTGAACCTAATCTATTCTTGGATGATGAAGGCTATTATGCGATTAAGTTCCAATCGATGGTGAATATTCACAAAGTGTTCTATGAGGGGCCATACACCATTAACAATAGACCAATAATTCTAAAGCCTTGGACACCTAATTTTGACTTAAGCCACGAATTCCAAGCTAAGATCCTTCTATGGGTTATATTCCCTAAACTACCTATGCGTTGTTGGGGTAATGAATCTTTAAGTGAGTTCACCAGTGCAATTGGAAAGCCTTTGTTTGTAGATGCTGCTAGAAGTTAATGTAACAAAGACCCTGCCGATAGAGAGAACTGTTATGGATCCTAGAGGCAGAAAATTTCAACACCAGCTGGTGTATGAGTGGAAGCCTAATATTGTGACAAATTCATAAAGATTAGGCATATTTGTCCTGCTCAACAGGGGCTTAAAATGCAATAGAATTAGCAGCCTAATCGAAGAAGAGAACAAAAAAAAAAGTAACATATGAATGGATAACTATAGGACCAGTAGGGGTTGAAACAACCAACAAAGTGAATCAGCCACAAACTCCCACAGTACAACAACATGAACAAGTTAGTTTAGCTGTGGTGACTCAGGAAGCTAACTTGGCATATCAGACTAGAAAGATTCAAGAGATAGCTAAAAATAAGGCTACGAGAATGAGGTCAGCAGGTAAAGGCAAAGAGGTTGATAGTCCAGTGATGAACTTAGAAAATTTTCCTTTAATGACATCTCTTATTTATTTATAGAAATAGTCTTCATAAAGGGTCTACGAGTACCAATGTGAGCTCCTCTATACCTTATGACAGAGGTGGGGGTACTCATAAGACTCTATGACTTGGCTAATATGGAATGCGAAGGGCATTAATAAATGGTACAAGCGGAAAGAGCTGAAGAAATTATCATAGAAACTCGAGGTAAGGAACATAATATAATGAAAGTATGCTCCCATATTGCCCCTGACTAGGAAATTTTGCACAATTACACATGTTCACTAATGGGAGAATCAAGATAATATGGCATCCCACTAATTATAAAGTTACTCTAATTAGAGCAGAATCACAAACGGTTCATTGCCTAGTTAATGGAATCAGAAGAGATCGGGAATGTCTCATTACTCTGTTCTACGGATTCAACACAATTGAGTAGAGGAAAAAATTTTGGGATAATGTTATTGCGAACAGATATGGTGTCAATAAACCATGGGTACTTGGAGGAGATTTCAACTCTGTTTTGTAGATTCAATATAGGATCAATGGGAATCCAGTAAACCTTGCTAAGATTCTTGATTTAAAAAATGTGTCCAAGAGTTAGGTATTAATGAATTGGTATGGGAAGGTGATTACTACACTTGGACTAACAAACAAGATGGAATGGGAAGAATTTGGAGCAGAATCGATAGAATGTCTGGAAACTACGAATGGATGATGCAGTGGGGACACATCACTACTTTGCATGATCTTCCTTTCATATCTGATTATACCCCTCTGAGCTTGAATTTCACAGTAGTCCAAGGCCACATGAGAATTCCTTTTAAGTTCTTCAATATATGGGTTGATCATGAAAACTTCCTCAGTATTGTACATCAAGTGTGGAGTCAAAGAGTATACAGGTAGAAAATACAAGACATCTGGTGAAATTTAAGAAACTCATACCATTTCTCATGAAACTTAATATTGAAGAGTTTAAATTCATCAGGCAGAATATTGATACAGCTAGGAACGAGCTTCTCATAGTTCAAAAGAGCATCAATACTAAGTGTACCAATGAGATGACTGAGAAGGAGAGGAATCTTATCCAAAGCCTAGAAAAATGGGATATGCTAGAAGAAGAAGCCTTAAGACAAAAAGCTAGAACTAAGTGGATAAAGTTAGGAGACTCGAATAAAAGATATTTTTAGCCATGATAAAGGAAAGGGCTTACAGAAAACAGATTCAAGAACTGCCGACAATTGCAGGATGTAGACTAACAGATCCAGAAGCTATAAAAGTAGAAATTGTCATATAAATCACTGATGGGGACCACTGCTCACTCAATACCTGCAATAGACAAGCTGGTTTTGCAGAAGGGGCCAAAGATTTCACAACAACAGAGAATGGATTTGTGTAAAGATGTAACCGAGAAAGAGATTTATGAAGGACTATACTCCATTAGAGAATATAAAGCACCAGAAATAGATAGATACAATGCATACTTTTTCAAGAAGGCTTGGCCTATTTTCAAAGAGAAAGTCTTAGAAGTTGTGGTAGATTTCTTTTCTACAAGCAGGATGCACAGAGATATCAATTGCCCTGCCATCATACTAGTGCCCAAGACTACCAGACGTAAAACTTTAAAGGAGTTTCGACCAATTGCATATTGTACTATGCTATACAATATCATCACTAAGGTTCTTGCAGCTCGACTACAAGCTGTCATTCCTAGTATTATCAATGAAGCTCAGGCTGGATTCTTTCCAGGAAGAAGAATTGCAGACAACATAATCATAGCTCATGAACTAGTGAAGGCCTACTCAAGAAAACACATCTCTCCTCGATGAATGATCAAGATAGACCTTTAGAAAGCATATAATTCTGTGGAGTGGCCATACATAAAGCAAGCCATGGAAAAGATGGGATTCCCTCAGTTATTCCACAGCAACTAGGATTTATAGCTCGAGAATTACCCTTCATGTACCTTAGAGTTCCACTATCAACAAATAAACTCAGTATACTACAATGGCAACCTCTGATTGATATGATGATTGAAAGGATCACTTGTTGGACTGCAAAGACAATGTCCCATGCAGGAAGAGTACAGTTAGTGCAGAGTGTTTTGTTTTGAATTCTCGCTTTACGGGCTTAGCTATTTGTGATACCTACCAAAGTGGTTAAATTTACTGAAGGAATATGCAAATATTATATCTGGTTAGGTGGCAGTGTAATCACAAAAAAGGCTTTGGTTGCCTGGGATAGAATGTGTCTGCAACCTAAGGATTTGGAATCATGCAGCAATAGACAAAACTTGCTGGAATCTGCATATAAGCAGGAAAAAATATGGATTCAATAGATTGACACCTACTATATCAAGGGGAAAAACTTCACAAATTGGACAACACCACAACATGCTTGTTGGATAGTCGGGAAAGTATTAGAGGCCAAGGTAGTTCTAGATAATCAAAAGTATACACAATCACTCAAGAAAAGCTTAATACGGCAAATATACTTGACTCTACTTGGTGATTATAGTTGAGTGGATTGGAGAAGCTTAGTGTTTAACAATATTTCAGAACCAAAAGTTAAATTCTCAATGTGGCTCATGATGCACGGAAAGCTATTAACTTCTTATACGTTGTGTAAATTGGGACTTAACTTGGATACTCAATGTGTGCTATGCCAAAGGCATGAGAAAAATAGCGAACACTTATTTTGGATGTGTGAATACACGAACAGTGTTGGAATCAAACGACTTCAATGGATGCAACTTAAATATCCTAGAACCATAGACTGGCAGCAACATAACCAATGGATCATCACTTGTTCTAAAGATAAATCTCAGCAGCACAAGTGTTAAATTTGGTATTTTAGAAGCTATGCATCAGATTTGGATTGAAAGGAATTGCAGAATTTTTGAAAATTGAAGTAGACAATGGCAAATTATTGCGAAGAAGTTTTTACCATAAAAATGGTAACAACAATTAAATTTGTAAATGGGATTCTAAAAATACGTGATCTATTCTCAAACTAGTTGTTAGGGAAGTTGATGCTAAAAATATTAAGTATAGTGATAAAATGTGAGCTAAGATGAGGCAGTAAGCAAAACAAAGGGGCCTGCTGGCCGGACACTGAGGAGGTCGATAGAGGTCTCGGGGCCGAGGATTGAGCCGAGATCGAGTTACCAGGGATAGTTGGGGATGGGGTAAGAAGTAAAGATACAATTAACTAAGGCTCCCTATGGCCAATGTTAAGCTATATGGCGGAGAGCAAATAAGAAAATAATAAATGCAAAGTGGCCTCGGGCCTATTCTAAATGATGAGAAGGACGATTGGATATAGGCGACTTCGAACTAAGGAGAATGAGAAAATTAGAAAAAGAGAGAGAGATATTATTGCACTTATGGATAAATGGAGAACATTAGTCCTCTACAACGTGGTATGTATTCCCCTTATATAGGAGGGGGAACGCGGCATGGTACATGATGCATTAAATATAAAGTCACGGGGATGGGACGGCTAGGCATGGTATGGTGTCAGGGCCTATTGACTCTAGCTGCTCATCTCGGGAGCTTCCCATCTTCGTAATTCTCGTCGGTCCGCAGGCGGACCCTTGAGCCTCGAGACCACTGTAGGACCGTGAATGATCCTTGAGATAGAGAGCCCAATCCTGATCTCGCAGCCTCGAGATGCCGTCTTGATTTCCGAGCATGCCTTAATGGCAGGAGATGAATTCTCCTGATTTCACCATACACAAGAAGGTTTCTTACATATGCAACGTACGTGTACTTCCTAGAGCCAAAGCCTATCTACATAGTCTTCAGTTTGAATAGGTTTTTTTTTTCTATTTTGGAATTTCTTCAATGGGTAGATATTGGAACTTAGTCGGAAATGGTTGTTTGATATCCTGCAGTTGCTCGATGAGATATCTAGCTGTAGGAGCTAAGCTATGAGAAGGTGAATATTTCTTTGGTAATTAATAAAAATAAGTTAGTTACCAAAAAAAAAAAAAGATATGTGATGTTAGTATACTTCATAGTTCACACCAAAGATACAGTATTTGATATAATATGTGTATAAAATAATATATCTTATATATTAGTGCAAATGTAAAAGGGAAAATCTATTATACATCGAGTATATATATGATATATTACTCCAAATGTTGATGGTATATGTTATATGTATATAAGTAATATATGTGACATAATTTATTCATATATGTATATTATATTAATTATGTACCATTAGTATATCTATCTATCAATATATTATAAAAGTGGGAACCCAAAAAAAAAAATTCAAATTATATAATTACCCTTCGGAATAACCTATAAAATCATTTTGATAATTTGCCAAAGGATGTAATGTTTCAAATAAATAGTTACACATGTGCCATTTTGATAATTAGCCAAAGGATACCACTGTACATGATATCAAAAAGAGTCATCATCTGTTTTAGAGTCTAGACATACAGAAGTGTCACTCTTTGCATTCACTTTTTCTATTAGTATGAATTTTATATTGCTAAGCAAATTAATCCTAATAAAAAGAACACAACATTGTACATGGATTTTGTCATGGTCCGAATTTTTCATTGTCGGGACCATAATGGTGCCTAATATTGTACTCGGTAGGCAAGCCAACATTGCATAATATTTCATCTTTTACTTTATATTTCAATAATTAAACTTAACAAAAGTAAATCAGCAGAAATAAATGCGGAAGAACATAGTTTAAAAGATTATCTTTATGCTAATAACGAAAACCGAGATAAACTCCACCCAGAACTGGTGTCACAACTCAAGAACATTATACAAATACTACAAATAATGGTTTGAACGAAAAGTTTACATCTTTCTCGAATGTAGATAAATGTCTTCGGAATGCAGCAACAACAACCAACCTCTCGATCACCTACTAGCTCCTAAATCTGCAAAAGAAGTGCAAAGTGCAGTATCAGTACAACCGACCGCATGTATTGGTAAGAGCCGAGCCTAACCTCGTCGGAGTAGTGACGAGGCTATGGCGGGGCATCACAACATATACAACCTGCAACAATTTATATTAAAACGGAAAGGAAATACAGAATGAAATATAACAGAAACGTGCATTTAATGAATACGGAAACCAACCATTCTACTAGTATTCAACTATAACCAATCCTTAGGGAGTTTCAACATCTCAATAATGAACTTTAATAAAAATGAATGCTAAAATAATAATTGATGCGGCATGCATCCCGGTCCCACCATATAAATAATAATAGTATCAATATTCACTCTTATTAATCCTTGTTGCGGCATGCAACCCGATCCCACCAGTCCACCTTTATTACTCCTCAATACATATCACCCTTATTCCTCCTGTTACGGCGCGCAACTCGATCCCACATGTCCACCCTTATTACTCTTTGTTGCGGCGTGCAATCCGATCCCACCAGACAATCACATTCACCCTTATTCCTCATGTTGCGGCGTGCAACCCGATCTCAATATATATATCAGCACCAATCACAAAAAAAATAAGTATTTCACAAGTTAACTAAAATCCTCCACAACACTTATACCTCAATCTACACAATGGAAAATTACTATGATTATGAAACTTCCCCAGTGTAAACTACTCAGCGAAATAAATAAAGGTGTACCATAAGGCACCAATAAACCAATATAAGCCAACAGGGTAATAAAATAAAACCATGAAACAATTAAATACTTTAGCAAAGAGAACAAAAGTTTTTATAAAACAAGTAGACATGAAAACATTTATGAGCAAGTAGTAATTAAGGCAGGAGAGAAATATATATGGAAACGGGGAAGAGAACAAGCTAAAATGATAATTTGGTAGCGCATAGGTACTCGCCACCATACCTATACGCCACACGCATGAAATTTCACATAGCAAACAAGTCGGGGATCCCTAATCTCTCAAGTCAAGGTTAGACCAAATACTTACCTCAAGCCAATGGGTGTTTCAAAGCTCAATTAATGTTGTACCTCACGATTCCACCACCAATTCACTCGTATCCAGTCATAATTAAATTAATAACATCAATAAATGCTAAATAACTCAACTCCAATGCATTATTATAGGTTTTCTAATATTTTTCCCATAAAGTCAAAATCCCGACCCCAGGCCCGCTTGGTCCAAACTCGAAATTCGGATCAAAATCCGATTAATCATTCACCCCCGAGCCTGGATATACAATTGATTTTGGAATCCGACGTCAAATTGAGGTCCAAATCCCCGATTTATTAAAATTACTAATTCTACCCAAACCCCTTAATTTTTACCATAGAAATCTCAGATATTTTCGTTGGAAATTCATGAAATATCATGGAAAACTGAAAGAAAGTAAGTTAGGATCACTTACCAATATTTTGGGGAAGATTTGATCTTGGGAGAATCGCCTCTAGGGTTTTTGATTTTAAGAAATGTGAAGAATGGGTGAAAATCTCGTGCAAGTTTTGTTTTGAACAATTGCAGATGTCGCATTTGCGAAGCATGCAAATGCACGATAGGCATCGCAAATTCAAACCTCCTGTATGTCTGCTACTGTCGCAACTGTGAACCTTTGGTCGCAATTGCGATGATTGCCCCTCCCTGATGACTTTGCAATTGCGAAGATATGTTTGCAAATGCAAACTATGCTAGCCCAGATCATCATAGAAATTGTGATAAAACCTTCGTAATTGCCAAGCCTGTGAAGCTCGCAAATGTGAAGCCTGATCTTGCTATTAAGAGATCACAGACCTGCAACAGATACCAGATCAACAACATATTTTTCTATGTCTAAAATCACTTCGTGGCTTATCCAAAACAAATCCGGGCCCTCAGGGCTCTAAACTAAACATGCACACAAGTTTTAAAACATCATATGAACTTGCTCGCGCAATCAAATCGCCAAAATAACATCTAGAACTATGAATTCAACACCAAAACTCATGAAATTTTGAAAATAGTTCAAAATTTCTAACTTGTATCGGGCATTGAAACCAAAATACACGTATGATACCAACGAGGTCAAATCTTATTAATTTTTCAAAAATGGTTACATTTTCAGTTAAACATTTTTCTTCAAAAGTTTATTTCTCGGGCTAGGGACCTTGGAATTCAATTTCGGACATACGCCCAAGTCCCATATTTTACTATGGATCCTCTAGGACTGCCGGAACATGGGTTTGGATCTGTTTACCCAAAATATTGACCGAAGTCAACTAAAATCATCTTTTTAAGCCAGAAATCATTATTTCTTAAATTTATCACACAAGAACTTTCCGACATCGCGCCCGAGCAGCATAGACAAATCGAGGAGAGATAAAAGGAGGTTTTCAAGGCCTCAGAATACGAAAGGAATTCTAAAATATATAAAAATGACGTTTTGGGTCATCACAACGTTGCCAATAAAAATAAATTCATCCACCAAAGCGCTATTTTAGTACCGAACATTATACAGGGGTGTCGAATAATTTATCAATGTATAAATTCTCCGAAGGGAAATTGGCTCCCTCCACATTGATTCAAAGTATATGGGTGATCATCCTAAAATGATTTTGTTGTCAAGTGTAAAAAAAAGTAAAAAGCCATTGATAAAGAATGAAAGTGACAACAAATATGGTTCTACTTTTTTACATCACTTATTTTCAATATTCTACCTTTGTGATATATTTTAATTTTTAATATTATTAAGATAGACCACACATGTTATCAACTTTCGTAATACAATAAAAAAAGTATCTTTCTAAAATCTGAAAAGGAGTTACTATGTGATCAAAATTATGTTGGTGATGGTTTAAATGATATATGCAACTTTCTCGATCCTTTGTCATGATGGGGTTGAAGAAACAACGAATTGCAAAGTAGGTGATCTTATAGAATAGTAAGAATATAATGCTTAAGGAGTTTCTTATTCTCGAGTCTAGAAGTAACATTTCCATGCCTAGTTGAAGTTATACCTTTTAGATGTGAGTAGTTGCAGGTTCTGCCACAGGGAAAGATATTCATAATTTATACTAACTACGATCAAGAGGGGTTGTTCTGATTGTAAGAAACCTCCACTTTTTGCCAAAAATTTTGTGAGTTCGAGTCTCCCCAACAGCAAGTGGAAAGTTCTCGGAGGGAAGGATGTCGAGGGTCTATTTGAAAACAACATCTTTACTTCGGAGTAGGGATAAGGTCTGCGTACACACTACCCTCCCCATATCCTACTAGGTGGGGTTAAACTGGATTGTTATTGTTGTTGTGGTCAGGTCTAAGGATCACAATAGTGCTAGAATGCTTTCCCGTTACAGTTGCGTCATTTAGTTCATCCATTTACTTTTTTTGTTATACAGTTTGATTTTAGTTCCTTTCCATTAGATTAAGTAATTATTTTCTTTAATAAAGTACATATTTTTAGCTCACTATTTCTATCACGATTCGGAATTCCCACTGTCGGGACCGTGATGGCGCCTAACACATCACTTTCTAGGCAATCCAACATTAGAGATTCATTAAGCGAATTCTTAAATCTTTTAGTGATTAGCAACAATTAATCCATAATAAGTTAAAAAGAGTGCGTAAATTCATAACAGCCTCAAAATATATTACTATCTAGAATCTGGAGTCACAATTCACGAACTTCTAAGATTTTTCTACAAGTAAATGCCCGAAAGAAATACAATTGTTTTCAAAATGAAGAAATAGTAAAGAGAAAATATAGAAGGGGACGTCAGGGCCTGCGAACTCCAACAGGTGTACCTTGGGTCTCCGATCAAGTGAAGCTAATAGCTAACCCCAGAATCAACTCGGACCACTGCATAGAAAGTGCAGAGTGCAGTATCAGTACAACCGACCACATGTACTGATAAGTGTCGAGTCTAACCTCGGCAAAGTAGCGACGAGACTAGGACAAGACACACAAAAATAAACATGTATAGTATAACAATATATACAATAACAACGGTAAAAGAAACAAGACAAGTAATATTGGGAGGGGGTCATGCTTAGGGGATCACAAGATAAAGGATTAAAACAGAATCTAAAACTTTGACTAACCAATATAATTAGAACACGTAAGGACAAGTAACCAAAGAAAATAAAGTACACGACATTACCTTTCGTATTTTTATTCTCAACCTCACCATATGAATCAAATAGAAATGACACATCATCACCCTTCGTACATTAACTCTCTCATAACATGGTACGATATCATCCTTCGTGCATTACCACTCACAAAACATGGCACGACATCACCCTTCGTGTATTAACACTCATAAAATATGGCACGACATCACCCTTCGTGCATTAACACTCACAAAATATGGCACGGCATTAGCCTTCGTGCATTAACCTTTTCCCTCACCCAATCAAGAAATAATAACATTAGGGAGATAGAAATATAAAGAACAAGTTTTACTTAAACATTTGGTTCCACAATACCAACCTCAACTTTGAATCAATACTCAAACAATACCAAATCCGTAAATATTTTAAGAAAGATCAAAAAGACGATAAACTAGTCTAAGTATGGGTAATTTGATTGCAGAAAGCTACAATTTTATGAATAAGACTCACTCGCATGCTATGAATCAACAATAATGCATAGATACTCGTCACCTCACCTATACGTTGTGCTCAACATTCAAACACGTAAAAAATGGCAAATAAGACCTAATCCCTCAAGCCAAGGTTAACCATGACACTTACCTCGCCTCAATGGCCAAACTCAAAGCTCAACCACGACTTTTCCCATCAAAAAAGCCTTCGGACCAATAGAATCTAGCAAATTACAAACCAAACGATTCAAATAAAGCCTTAGGAACAACTACGATTGCAAAGAATTCAATTTATGCCATTTTTTAAAAAGTCAAGACCTGGGCCCACTTGGTCCAAACCCGAAATTCGAACTAAAACCCAATTGCCCATTCATCCTCGAGCCCGATTATGTAATTTGTTTTGGAATCCGACTTCAATTCGAGATCTAAATCCCCAAATTTCAAAATCCCTATTTTTTACCCAAAAATTGCCACCATAGAAACCTTAGATTTTAAGTTGAAATCTTATACAATGAAGTCAAAGATTGAAAGAAACTAGTTTAAAATCGCTTACTAATATTTTAGGTGAAGAAACACTCTTTGGAAAATCGCCTAGAGGGTTTCTTGTTTTGAAAGTTTTAAAAAATAAGCAAAACTCCCATCTAAGTCAAGTTTTTATGAGTTGTGGATGTTAAAAAATAAGCAAAACTCCCATCTAAGTCAAGTTTTTATGAGTTGCGGATGTTGCAAATGCGACTTGGGCTTCGCAAACACGAAGCCCGCAAATGCGACGGAGCCATCGCCAATGTGAAGCCTTTCATAGTTTTGTTGCCTTCGCAAATGCAAACTTGAACCTCCGCAAATGCGACTCAATGATAGCATTTGCGATCACTATCCCTCCCAGACTCACTTCTCAAATGCGAAATATTTCGTGCAATTGCAGTGACTGTATGGCGCAGCTACTCTTCGCATTTGCGATGAGTAGCTCGCAAATGCGAACCCCTCAAAGGTCTCAATTATGGTGTCTGATCTCGCAAACGCGGGATCAGAGGCCTGCAACTATATCAGATACACCAATAATTCTTCCAAGTCTAATTTCATTCCGTAGCCTATCCAAAATTGACCCAGGCCTCAGGGCTCTAAACCAAAAGTGCAGGCTAGTCTAAAAACATCATACAAACTTGCTCGCATAATTAAATCGCCAAAAATAACACCTAAAACTACGAATTTAGCACCAAATCAAATAAAATTTTCAATAAAATTTTGAAACTTCTATTTTCACACAAGTCAAACCAATATCGTTTCTCACCACATTTTACAGACAAGTCATAAATAGGGCATTAGACCTATAACGGATTCTGAAACTAAAATATGGACCTGATATCCAAAAAGTCAAACCTTGCTCAAATATTTCCATTTCATTAAGTCTTTAGCTTTTAAATTTTGACAAAGTCCGATATCTCGGGCTAGGGAACACCAATTTCGATTTCGAGCATACGCCCAAGTCCCTAATCATGGTACGAACCCACCGGGCCGTCAAAATAGGAATCCTGGTCCATTTACTAATAATGTTGACTGAAGTCAACTCAAATGAAGTGTTTAGGCAAATTTCTTATTTTTATCAACTTTCAACATAAAAGCTTTTCGGAAACACGCCGGACTGCGCATGCAAATCGAGGAGGGTAAAATGAGACTTTAAGGCTTAAAAGTGTAGAATTGAGTTCTAAAACGCAAGATGACCTTTCGGGTCATCACAATTTCGTTCATATATACTCACGTACAACTTATCACACTCAATTCCATTATGATGCATTTTTTTATTTTCTTTATCTTTTTAATGGTCTAATGTTAATTGATATTGAACTCTGTCTAATAGATTATTTGGGTTACTCAGTCACACAATTGATAATTCTTTTATTTTTACTAATTAGAATTATTTTAATGTACCAACAAAAATAATAATAATAGCTATTTCCAGCATAAGATATTAACATTTTAAAAATTATTCCAACTTATTGTTATTTCAAACTAGAATCTTAATCATAAAAAAAGTACAAAATTTATCTTATATTATTAGGTTGTATTCGAGTCGCTCTAAGAGTAAGGTGGAGAGTGTTTGGTGGGAAGGAAGCCGAGAGTCTCCCGGAAACAGCCTCTTTATCCTTCCGGGGTATGGGTAAGGTCTGCGTAGATCCTACCTTCTCCAGACTCTACTGATGGGATTATACTTGATTTCTGTCGTTGTTGTTGTTGTATATTATACTATTTTTGGTTTGTATTTAGTTTATCCACTTAATTATCTCAAGTTTAGTTAAAATGGAAATTAAAGCAGAATACGATATCGGTTATGATATTTTTGATTTTTAATATATTCTTTACTTATTTATAGTCTTTATTACTAAGTTGAACCTTTGATTATATCTTTAACAAAAAAATATTTTTATCGGTGGACAATGTCAGTTCTATAAAGTCATGACAAAAAAGATGTGGATCACCTACACAAAATGTTAATAGCCAAGTTTCCTGATAAAAGTAAAATGTTTATTAGTTTTGATTCTCTAGAAGATAATACCAACAATTACTATCAAGGAAAATATCTGAATATTTTAACACTAAATGGTCTTCTATTATATAGGTACATTGTCAAACCCATCATGAAAAATTACATTTCTCTTTTTCATTTGCTTTTTTTAGTCTATAGTATGTATATACTTATATGCCTACAAACATGAATAAGAAATTAGATATATTTATATTTTCTCGACCATGTCATTTTGAAAAAAAATGCACCTAGCTATTATGCGACTTAAAAATTTGCATTCTTCAAATTGCTTATGCAACAGTACAACAATAATCTATAGAGAAGTTAATAATAATAATTATGTACTCAAAGATAAGTTCTATAGAGCGGTGGTTAGGCCAGCCATGATGTATGGGGCAGAGTGTTGGCCGGTTAAGAAATCACATATCCAGAGGATGAAGGTAGCAGAAATGAGGATGTAGAGGTGGATGTGCGGGTATAGTAGGATGGATAAGATTAGGATTGATTATATTCGGGAGAAGGTGTGCGTGGCTCCCATTGTTGACAAGATGCGGGAAGCAAGGCTTAGGTGGTTCGGACACGTTCAGAGGAGAAGCCCAGATGCTCCAGTAAGGTGGTACGAACGGCTGGTGGTGGAGGACTCGAGAAGAGGTAGAGGGCGTCCTAAGAAGTATTGGGGGAGGTGATCAGACAGGATATGGTGATGCTTCAAATTTTCGATGACATGACACTTGATAGAAATATGTGGAAGTCGAGTAATAGGGTTGTAGGTTAGGAGGTAGTTGAGTCTTGTCTTATGCCATAACTTTGGGACACTAGTTTGGTAGGGATATTGTTTTGCTTTTGCTTTGTATCATTTTTCTTGTATATATCTTTCTTATTATTGCTGTGATGATACTAATATTGTCTTCTTTTATCTTTTTGTCTTCTTGAGCCAAGGGCCTGTTGGAAATAGCTTCTCTACTCATTCGGGATAGGGGTAAGGTCTGTGTACACACTATCCTCCCAGACCCTACTAGTAAGCTTTTACTGGA
Organism: Nicotiana glauca; assembly: GCA_026770625.1. NCBI lineage: Eukaryota > Viridiplantae > Streptophyta > Magnoliopsida > Solanales > Solanaceae > Nicotiana > Nicotiana glauca. The sequence continues at coordinate 34,975 of MU772385.1, forward strand.
TTGTTGTTGTTGTTGTACATGCAGAAACTATAACGAGTCTATCTACTGCCAAGCATTTCTTTTTCTCAGTACTTTAACTTTCTACTCCTGGAAATAAAAAATATCTTTCAAATTCATTAGAAAATATTATTTTATGTTTATATTTTGCAATGATGATAAATAAAACATAGAGTCAAACAATTTTCAATATAGGATTGTATCTACCACACTGTGTTTTGTCAATGGTTAACTTTATATTGCACTTTCAAGAGGGATATCAATATTGATAACAAGAGTCTTTGTCACGATCCGAAATCACCACCATCGGGACCGTGATGGCGCCTAACAATTTACTTGCTAGACAAGCCAATATTTGAGATTTATTAGACAAATCTTTTACATTCCAGTGATTAACAAGAGCAATTCGAAATAAGTGCGGAAGTAAATAAATAACAATTTTCATTATATACCATTACTACCATGAATCCAAAGACACAATTCACGAACATTCTAAGATTTTACTACAAATATTTGCCCGAAAGAACATACAACTATTGCAAAAGGTAAGCAACCTCCACTTCCAACTGAGAGGTTGTGAGTTCGAGTCTCTCCAAGATCAAGGTGGGATGTTCTTGGAGGGAAGGATACCGAGGGTCTATATGGAAACAGCCTCCCTACCTCAGGGTAGGGGTAAGGTCTGCGTACACACTATCCTCTCCAGACCCTACTAAGTGGAATTATACTGGGTGATTGTTGTTGTTGTTGTTGTTGCGAAATAAAGAAAATAGTAAAGTATGGAGTATAGAAGGGGACGCCAGAGCCTGCGGATGCAAAAAGGACTACCTTAGATCTCCTAACAAGTGAATCCTACAGCCAACCTCTTGATCAACCCGAATCTTCTCCAAAATATGCATAGGAAGTACAGAGTGCAGAATCAATACAGAAGACCCCATGTACTGGTATGTGTCGAGCCTAACCTCGACGAAGGAGTGATGAGGCTACGGCGGGACACTCATAATATTATCTACATACAGTATATAATAAAGGTAAAAAGGAAAAGAGAATAAATTGAAACAATAACTTGCAAGAAGTAATTACAGCTCTCAAAGTATTTCATCAGTGTTCAACTATTACCAATCCTTATCGTACAACTAACACAGTCAAAGAAAAGTATAAATATATATGTTGTTACGGCATGCAACCCGTTTCCACCGTACATATCATATTCCTCCATTATTTCCACTTATTAACATAAAACACAAAATATAAATAAAAGTATTGCAGCGTGCAACCCGATCCCACCATATCAGAATAATTACAACCAAGTTTACCCTTATTACACTATAATCCATTATCATTACACCCGTTGCGGCGTGTAACCCAATCCTGATGTACATATCATTTAACCTGTATTCCTACTTAATATATCACCCTTACTCCACATGTTGCATCGCATAATCCTATCCCACCATATCAGTTTCAATTATTCAGTACGTACAGAATTTTCACAACTCAAATCACATAACCTTTCGCAAGGATTAACTTCAAATCAAAACAATTAGGAAGCTGGTATGCTATGAAACTTCACGCAAGTAATACTGCTCGGCGAGACCAATCCAAAATATACCATAAAAGTACCGATAACCAGCTTAAGAAAGTAATAGGAGGCAACGAAGCGACGAAATAACTAATACCTTGAACAAAGAGAAGCAATGGCTAACAAGTAGAAATTAAGCAAAACATGTAACAGTTAAGTAAAACATGTAATAGTTACCACAGGGAAAGAGACAACATGAGAAGAACAGGAATAAACAGGAAAAAAACAAATAAATTAGCGGCGGATAAGTACTCTTCACCTCACCTATATGCCTCTCACATGAATTTCATATAGCAAATAAGTCAAGGGTTCCTAGTCCCTCGAGTCAAGGTTAGACATAACACTTATCTCGCTCCACAGGCCACTCAATGCTCAATTACTGCTTTTTCTCTAGTATCTACCTCCAAACAACTCGTACCTCGGCACAATTAACTCAAAAATATTAAATATTACTGAAGGAATCAATTACAATGCATAAATTTTGATTTTCCAAATTTTCCCCTAAAAAGTAAAAAATCGACCCCGGACTCGCTTGTTCAAAACTCGAGGTTCGAACGAAAACTAGTCTTTCATCCCCGATCTAGATTAGGTAATTAGTTTTGAAATTAAACTCCAAATTTGAGGTTTGAATCCCAATTTTCAAAAATCTCTAATTCTATCTAATCCCCCAATTTCTACCATGGAAATCCTAGATTTTAGGTTGGAAATTTATGGAATGTGATGGGAAATTGAAAGAAAGTGGGTTAGGATCACTTGCCAAAGTTTTGGGGAAGAATTGATCTTAGAAGAATCACCTCTAGGGTTCTTGGATTTGAAAATTTGGAAATGAATCAAAAATCCCATTTAAGTCTCTTTTCATCAGCTGCAGATGTCGCTTTTCCGACCTGGGCTTCGCAAATGCGAAGGAAGCATCACAAATGCGAACCCCATCTCATTTCCGCGTAGCTCGCAAATGTAGGGAAACGTTCGCAAATGCGAACTCTGGATGACTGTAAATGCGACACAATCGTCGCAAATGCGAAGGCTAAACTCCCGAGACCAACTTCATAAATGCAAAGTTTGTTTCACAATTGCGAAATCTGTGTGGCCCAGCTTGTCTTTGCATTTGCGATGAGAATCTTGCAAATGCGAATCTCTTAGAGATCGCAATTACGATTCTTGATATCATAAATGCGAGATCAGATACTTGCAACAAGATCAGTTACACCAACAAAATTTTTCAAGTTCAAATCACTCTGTGGCCTATCCGAAACTCACCCGATCTCTCAAGGCTCAAAACCAAATTTGCACACAAGTTTAAAGCATCCTATGAACTTGCTCACATGATTAAACCGCCAAAATAACATCTAGTACTATGAATTTAGCTCCAAATCAAATGAAATTCTCAAGAACACTTTAAACTTACTATTTTCTCAATCGGACATCCGAATCACGTCAAACCAACTCCATTTATCACTAGATTTCACAGACAAGTCATAAATAGGGTATTAGACTTATAGCGAGTTCCAGAACCAAAATACCAACCCGATATCCAAAAATCAAACCTTGGTCAAACACTTCCATTTCATTAAGCCATAGATCTTCAAATTTTGACAGTGTCCAATATCTCGGGTTAGGGACTTCCGATTTCCATTCCGGGCATATGTCCAAGTTTCAAATTACAATACGGATTTATCGAGACCGTCAAATCACAAATCCGGATCCTTTATCAAAAATATTGATTGAAGTCAACTTAAATAAATATTTTTTGGCAAAATTTCTTATTTTTATCAACGTTTAACATAAAAACTTTCGCGAAATACGCACTGACTGTGAACGCAAAATCAATGAGGGTAAAATGAGCTTTTTAAGACTTACTAGCGCATATTGAGTTTTAAAACATAAGATGACCTCTCGGACCATCAAAATCTTGATCATGATAATGCAATCAAAACCGAAGAAAGGAACATACACATTAGGAATATCGTCAATAAGGAATTATAGGTGAGATACACCATATGTTTGTACCTTAGAAAATCAAATTAAGTAAACAGAATCACATGGATAGCTAATTAAACTTTTATTATTATCTTCATAGATTTAGAGGGCATCCAATCATCTTGACCTCTACAAAGAAGTCACCATATGATGATCTACATTGAATATTCACATTAACAAATACTTTATTAAATTCTTTCAGGTAAGTTTTATTTTTTTAATATCGATATTATTTATAAAACTCTATATTTGTATAACGTAGCATACACATGCAACGCACGTGTGGAGAAACTAGTTATTATCAGAAACCTATACAAATATTATTATTTTTTAAACCGATTTTTGGCTAAAGACTGTTACTGGTGGCCATTATAATATCCTCTTATTTTTCAGACAAAAAAAGGAGAAAAAGAAGAAGTTTCGTAATGAAATATACTTATTATATCCGAAAGTGAAAAAATATTTTTTCTTTTTTTTTGAGTAACCAATATTTCATATTATCGAAACTAAAGCATATACGTAGTAGATCTGATGGTGGTGTGTTTTTCTAACTTCATTTTTACTTTTTATGGAAGATTGTTATTGGGAATCAACCGAGAAGCTTAAATTTAGGGATTCTATTGTAATTGAAACTCATTAATTTCAACAGTGAGTGGGAGTGGGATTTTTTGATGCATCACCTAGTTGTAACGATCCAACCGATTGTTTTGAGTATTTTAGTCATGATCACCTAATTTATATTTCCTTTATATTATATTGTGGTTAGGTAACTTACCGGGGTGTTTGGTTTTGATTTCGGGTGAGTTTCGGAGTGAAATGGGACACATAGTCCCTAAGTTGCAAGGTTAAGTCGTAAAAGTTGACCGTAAATTGACTTGTATGAAAACGACACTAGAATGGAGTTTTAATGGTTTCAATAGCTCCGTATGGTGATTTTCATCTTAGAAACGCATCTGGATGTTTATTTGGAGGTTCATAGGTGGTTTCGGCATGATTTGGCGAAAGTTTGAAATTGGAGGAATTTGGGAAGTTTGATTAGGAGTGCACTTTCTTGATATCATGGTCGGATCCTTATTACGGAAGTTGAAATATGTCTGTAATGTCAATTATGACCCGTGTATAAAATTTGAGATCAGTCGGAGTTGGTTTGGTATTAATCGGCGTTGGTTTCGCAATTCGGAAATTCATAAGTTCTTAGGCTTGAATTGATGTGCGATTCGTGATTCTAGTGTTATTTGATGTAATTTGACGCTTAGAATGTGTTCTTATGATGTTTTAGGACATGTTGGTATGCTTTGTTGAATTCACTGGGGCTTTAGGTGTGATTCGGATCATGTTCGGTGCATTTCAGATCTTTGAGGAATTGTTGAAGTTTTGGTTTCCGCTTACGCGGTCGTAAATAAAGGGCCACGATAGCAAAGCTTTGAAATTAGCAGGCGTGGGTTTGTTCTATGCGATCGCATGAAGGCATACGCGATCGCGAAATTTGAGAGATCGGTGAATTGCGAACGTGTGGCAGTTGCCGTGTTCGCAGTGAAGGAAGGGAGGACTTGGGCAGGTGGATGCTTTGCTTGCGGTCGCGACGTAGCTTTGGAAGAATTCTCACCACATTCGCCTGTAAGGTTTTTGAGGTGATGTATATTTTGATCTTCGTGACCGCAAAGGAAATTCCGCAATCACGATGTGTAAATAAGTGGGCAGCAGAATTTAAGCTTAAAATCGAGGGTTTATTTCATATTTCATAATTTGGACTTAGAGATCTCGGTTTGCGGCGAATTATTTAGGGAGTTTTAGAGGAATTTTATGGGATAAGAGTTCTTAACTCGATTTTTATTAAATTCACTAATCTATCATTGATCTTATCATGTAATTAGGGATTTGAGTTAGAAAAATTGGGAAAACGTGATAGGACTTCTTAGGCTAAATTTTTAGGTATTTAATGGTGAAAGGAGATTGTATTTGAATAATTCTTAAATGGTTGGACTCGATATTGAATGAGTATTCAATTTTTGTAACTTTGGTCGGGTTCCGAGGCGCGGGCTCGAGTTGACTTTTTGAGGAAATTTTTCAATTCGTTGCTAAGACTATTATTTTATTATTTAAATTAATTTCATATAGTTATATTTATTGTATGAAATTGTTATGGCTAGATTTGAGCCATTCAGAGTTGAAAAATCAAGGGAAGGGCCTTTAGTTGATTGATTTAGCGTGGTTTGAGGTAGGTGACTTCTCTATCCTTAGGTAGGGGAAATTACCCTAAGGATTTAGTATTGTTGTTATAATTTGTGATATGTAAAGGCCATGTATGCAAGGTGACGAGTGTGTACACGGGCTAAATATTGAAATTTTGGTTTTTATCTATGTAGTTTCCTTTCATGCTTTAATTGAGTTACTTTAGCAAGTTATAATTACCATGTTTAATTTAATTCACATATCTACTTGTCTTATCTCTTAATTGCAACTTTTCTTACGTGTTTAGTGGAATGACTTGCTTTCTTTAATTCTGTATTCATTACCGAGGGATTCTTTTCTTAAAATTTGCTATCCTTGGAATACCTTACTGTTGAGTTTTGTATTGAGTTGCAAATGCCTTGATTTCTATTGAGGAAAAGTGTAAGTTGTGAAATATCATTTTATTGAGTTGTTAAATAATGGAACATGTGTTGTTGTTAAAAGGATTGTTCGGGAGTTTGTACGAGTTTCTGTCGTGTTGTTGTTATTATTGAAACACATGCGATTGTATTAGGTCTGGGTGTTGAAACACATGCGGTGAGATAAGATGGGTTGATACATGTGGCTAGTAGGGGAACTACTAGAAGCCATGCGGTGTGACAAGGTGGGCTAAAATATGGGGTGATATTTAGTAAAAATAATGTTCAAAACTAAATATAAAGGCTCCCACAGTAATATAAGGAAAGAGTGTGAGTTACTTTTATGATTTAGGACTACGAGGCGGTACCTTGGTAGTGGCCCTTGTTAATCTTTCTTTATTTGTTGTATTTGTCTTGATTGTTTGTTTTCTTAATGTGTAAATCCTTGTTTCCTTCGATGTATTATCTGTCTTAATTTCTGTGTCGTTAACTTTCCATAAGATCTTATTATTTCAGTTCCTTTGACATTATCATTATATCTCTCATCTTGTTTCTTATTATCTCCAATAGGGCCTTGACCTGACCTCGTCACTACTCTATCGAGGTTAAGCTTGGTACTTACTGGGTACCATTGTGGTGTACTCACATTACGCTTCTGCACATATTTTTGTGCAAGTCTAGTTACATCTTAGCAGTCCCGACACTAGTGCGCTGAGTTGCATCAGAAGACTTTAAGGTACACATGCCAGCATCTGTAGGCCTCGAAGTCCCCTTCTATCATGTTATTCTTTATTTCTTTATACTTTTATAGACAATGATGTATAGGATTGTTCAGCACTATACTTAGAGCTTGTGACTTATATCTCACCAAATTTTGGGAGTTGTACATATTGAGTTTACAGATTTTATTTTTGAAATTTTATGCATTATTTAATGTTTTCGGATGTTGTTACACTTACCTAGTCATTGAGACTATGTGCCTTCGTGACATCCTATAGAGAGAATTTAGGATCGTGACAATTTGGTGTCAGAGCTCTAAGTTCATAGGTGATATGAGTCACAAGCAGGTTTAATGGAGTCTCGAGGATCGGTATGGAGACGTCTTCACTTATTTTCGGGGGGCTATGGAACTATTAGGAAAAGTTTCACTTCTTTGATTCCTTATCATGCGAAAGTTTTGACTTCAAATTTTAAATTTATGTCTTTCTATTTTCTCATAGATGGTGAGGACGCGTATAGCTGGATTAGATGACCAGACACCCGTGCCCCCTACTAGAGCCACGAAAGGCCAGGGTCGTGGTAAAGGCCAAGGACGTCCACGTGGTGTAGCTACAACAATTACACAAGCTACTACAGAGGAGCCACCAGTAGCTCCTATTGGAGATCAGGCACCTGAGACACCTGTTACTACAGCAGCACTCCAGGAGCCTCTCGCCTAATTTTGAGCATGTTCAACACTTTAGCTCAGGCAAGGCTGAGCCCACTTGCTCTTGCTATATCTCAGGCCAGGGGAGGAGCAAAGACTCCCACCGCCCGTACCCCACATCAACAGGTTCAGGTTGACCAGGTCTTAGAGGTCATACCAGTATAGCCGGTCGCCCCAATTCAGCCCAATGTTATGGCTGTAGTTTCTGAGGGGGAGTAGTACTGGCTCGAGAGGTACAAAAAGTGTCACCCTCCTATATTCTATTGGTTGGTGTTAGAGGATACCTAGGTTTTTTTTATGAGTACCACTGTATCCTTTGTATTATAGGTATTGTGGAGTCTAGTGGGGTTGTTTTCACTACGTTGCAGCTTAAGGAGCGGTTTATCAATGGTGACGAGCATATGAGTTTGGTAGTCCAGCCGAAGAAACTTCACTCACTTGGGCTCAGTTTTCAGATATGTTCTTGAGGGAGTTTGTTCTCTAGAGTATTGGAGATACATGGCGCGCAGAGTTTGAGCAGTTGTGTCAGGGTTCTATGACCGTGTCGAAGTACGCAGTCCGATTCTGTGATCACTAGCCTTGGTTGCTAGTAGTAGAGAGCGATTACATTGATTTATCAAGGGGCTCAACTTCGGTATTTAGCATGGCCTGAAAGTTGGAGATGGACATCGCATACTAGCAGGTAGTGGAGAACACTAGGAGATTAGAGGGTATGTAGACCCGGGAGAGACAAGAGAGGTATGTTAAGATGCCTCGAGAGTTGAGCACATATGGTTGTACCTGTGCCCCAGTTGCAACTCGTCATGGTAGGGGCTATGTGATTTGACCTGTTCATTCAGCACTTCCAGCTTCCAACAGTATTCCAGACACTTCTAGGCCTCAACCTCCCTATTATGCATCGTCATTTTGAGTGTGGTGACACTCATCAATTATGGTGAGGGCCTATTTTGCTCGATCTAGCCACACCCTCAGAGAGCCTATTTTGAGTGTGGTGACACTCATCATATGGTGAGGGATTTCTCTAGAGTCAGGAGGGGTGTACCTCCACATACTACTAAGGATCTATGTGTTCCACTAGGCCCGCAGGCTATTGTTACCGCACTAGTTGTGACTCCAGTTGCACAACCAGCTCGAAGTGTAGGTCAGGTAGGTAAAAGTCACTTAAGAGGGGGAGGGCATTCCAGATATTATGCTCTTCCCGCTAGGACGGAGGTAACTGCATCCGACTCAGTCATCACAAGTATTGTTTTGATATGTCATAGAGATGCATCAGTTTATTTGATCTAGGCTCCACTTATTCCTATGTTTTATCTTACTTTGCTCTATATTGGGTGTATCCCGTGATTCTTTGAGTTATCGGGTATATATGTCCACATTTGTAGGAGATTCTATTATTGTTGACTGTGTCTATCTGATAATGTTTAGTTGTTCTTGGTGGTTTTGAGACTAGAGCAGATATATTATTGCTCGGTATGGTAGATTTTGATATTATTTTGGGCATGCATTGCTTGTCTCCGTATCATACTATTCCCGATTGTCACCCTAAGAGTGTGACGCTGGCTATTCTAGGATTACCTTGATTAGAGCGGAGAGGTGCTTTAGATTATGTTCCTAGCAGAGTTATCTCATTTCTAAAGGATCAGCGTATGGTTGAAAAGGTGTATAATACTTATCTAGCCTTCGTGAGGGATGTTAGTATTAAAGCTCTTACCGTGAAGTCAAGTCCGATAGTGAGGGATTATCCAGATATACTTCTAGCGGATTTTTCAAGCATGACACCCAATAGGGATGTCGATTTAGGCATTGATTTGTTACTGGTCACTCAGCCCATTTCTATTCTACTCTATTATATGGCCCTAGCGGAGTTGAAAGAATTAAAGGAGCAATTATAATAATTGCTTGATAAGGGCTTCACTTGGCCTAGTGCATCGCCTTGGGGTGCTCTAGTCTTGTTTTTAAAGAATAGGGATGGTTCTATGTGCATGTGTATTGATTATCGCTAGTTAAACAAGGTTACAATGAAGAACAAGTATCCATTGCTGCATATTGATGACCTATTTGATCAGCTACAGGGTGCTAGAGTGTGTTCCAAGATTGACTTTCGTTCAAACTATCATCAGTTGAAGATTCAAGAGCAATATATCACGAAGAATGCCTTCAGGACTCGGTATGGTTATTACGAGTTCCTTCTGACGTTATTTGGGCTGACGAACACCCCAGTAACATTTGTACACTTGATCAACGGTGTATTTCAGCCCTATCTTTAATCATTTATCATTGTATTTATTGACGACATTCTAGTGTACTCCCAGAGATGGGAGGATCATGAACAACCCTTGAGAACCGTGCTCCATGCCTTGAGAGAAAAGAAGTTATATGCAAAATTTTCAAAGTTTGAATTCTGGCTTGATTTGGTAGCATTTTTGGGAAATTTAATGTCGAGTGAGGGGATCAAAGAAGATCTGAAGAAGATTAAAGCAATGTAGATCTGGCCCAAAACGTCTTCAACTATGGAGATCCAGAGTTTTCTTGGATTGGCGGGCTATTACCATCAATTTGTGCAGGGTTTCTCATTTATTTTAACACCTATGACCAAATTGACCCATAAGGGTGCTCCGTTCAAGTGGACCAAGGAGTGAGGAGAGTTTCCAAAGCTCAAAATTGTTTTCACTAATGCCATAATGTTGGTATTTCCTACAGGTTTGGGGTATTATACGATGTATTGTGATGTATGTGTATTGGCCTCGGCGCCTATTTTTATGCAGGATAGTAGGGTGATTGCGTACACGTCTAAATAGCTAAAAATGCATGAGAAGAACTATCATATCTACGACCTTGAGTTATCAAGTATTGTTCATGCCTTGAATATTTGGCACCACTATTTGTAAGGTGTCCCTTGTGAGATCTACACCAAACAAAGGGTCTACAATATCTGTTCAAATAGAAGGATCTTAATTTGGGTTAGTGGAGGTGGTTAAAGTTTCTTAAGGTTTATGATATCACCATTTATATCATCCCTGAAAAGCCAATGTGATGGATGATTCCTTGAGTCGTAAGGTGAAGAGCTTAGGTAGTTTAGCATATCTACTAGCAGCGGAGATGCCATTACCATTGCATGTTCAGGCCTTGGCCAACCAGTTTGTTAGATTGGATGTTTCTGAGTCGGGTCAAGTTTTGTCTTGTTTAGTTTCTCGGTCTTCTCTTCGTGATCGTATGAGAGAGCGTTAGCATGATGACCCTCATCTATTTTACCTTAAGGACACAGTTCAGCAAGGTGATTCAAATGAGGTAGCTATTGGAGATGACGGTCTATTACAAATGCAAGACAGGCTATGTGTGCCCAATGTAGATTGTTTGACTGAGTTGATTCTCTAGGAGGCTCACAGTTCCTGGTACTCCATTCATCCAGGTGCCACGAAGATGTATCAAGACCTGAGGTAGCATTATTGGTAGAGAATAATGAAGAAGGACATAGTGGAGTATGTAGCTCGGTGCCTAAATTGTTAGTAGGTGATGTATGAGCATCAGTGGCCAGGGGAATTGCTTCAAAATCTAGAGATTCTGGAGTGGAAATGAGAGCGGATTACTTGGATTTTGTTGTTAGGATCCCATGGACTCAGAGAAAGTTTGATGCAGTTTGGTTGATTGTGGATAGGTTGACCAAGTCGCCTCATTTCATTCTAGTGGTGACTACTTATTCTTCAGAGCAGCTAGCTTGATTTTATATCCGCGAGATTGTCTGGCTTCATGGCGTGCCGGTATCCACCATCTCTGACCGAGGTATTTAGTTTACATCGCAGTTCTAAAGAGTCGTACAACATGAGTTAGGTATACGAGTTTAGTTGAGCACAACATTTCACCCTCATATGGACGGACAGTATGAGCACACTATTCAAATATTAGAGGATATTCTATATACACGTGTGATGGAGTTTAGGGGTTCTCGAGATCCTTTCTTGCCACTTGCAGAGTTTTCCTACAACAACAGCTACTAGGCGAGCATTTAGATGGCCCTGCATGAGGCTTTGTATGGTAGATAGTATCGGTCTAGTTGTGGGTTAGTTTAAGCTGGGTGAGGCTAGGCTGTTGGGTAAATACTTGGCTTAGGATGCTTTGGAAAAGGTTAAAAATATTCAGGATCGACTTTGCACAGCCCAATCTAGACAGAAAAGTTATGCGGACCGAATGCTTTGCGACATTATGTTCATGGTTGTGGAGCGAGTCTTGCTTTGGGTTTCTCCCACGAAAGGTGTTATGTGATTCAGGAAGAAGGGCAAGTTGAGCCCTATGTATATCGGGCCTTTTGAGATTCTTGGTAAGATTGGAGAGTGTACTACATACTTGCACTACCACCTAGTCTAGCTGCAGTTCATCCAATATTTCATGTTTCTATGCTCCAGAAGTATTACGACACTCCATCTTATGTGTTAGACTTTAACTCAGTCTAGTTGGACAAGGTTCTATCTTATAGTGAGGAGCTATTGGAAATTTTGGACAGGCAGGTTCAAAAGTGAAGTCAAAGAACATTGTTTCAGTGAAGGTTCAGTGGAGGGGTTAGCCACTTGAGGAGGCAACTTGGGAGACCGAGCAAGATACTCGTTCGAGGATAAACGTTTGTTTTAAGAGGGAGAGGATCTAACGACCCAACTAGCCATTTTGAGTATTTTAGCCCTGATCCCCTAATTTATGCTTCCTCTATATTATATTGCGGTTACATGTCTTTCCGGGGTGCTTGGTTTTGATTTTCGGGTATGTTTCGGAGTGATATCGAACACATAGTCCCAAAGATAAAAGGTTAAGTCATAGGAGATAACTGTAGTTTGACTTGTGTGAAAAAGACTCTGGAATGAAGTTTTGATGGTTCCAATAGCTCTGTATGGTGATCTTGGTCTTAGGAGTGCGTCCAGATATTGATTTGGAGGTCCTTAGGTCGTTTCAGTATGATTTGGAGAAAGTTGGAAATTAACGGAATTTGGGAGGTTTGAGCATGAGTGAATTTTCTTGATATCAAGGTAAGATCAACTTCAGAAGTTAGAATAGATCCATAATATCAGTTATGACTTGTGTGAAAAATTTGGGGTCCATCAGACTTAGGTTGGCATGAATCGGCATTGGTTTCAGAATTCAGAAGTTCATAAGTTTTTAGGCTTGAATCGATGTGCAATTTGTGATTCTAGTGTTGTTTGGTGTGATTTTATGCTTTGAGTGTGTTCGTATGATGTTTTAGGACTTGTTGATATGCTTGGATTGAGGACCCAGGGGCCTCTGGTGTGATTTGAACAATGTTCGGCGTATTTAGAATCATTGAGGAATTGTTGAAGTTCCATTTGATGACCCAAAAGGTCATCTTATGATTTAAAACTAAATTTTACACTCCGAGATCTTAAAACATCATTTTATTCTTTCTTGATTTGCGTGCGCAACCCGGACGTGTTTCCAAAAAGCTTTTATATTTTAATAGTTATGAAAATAATAATTTTTGCCTTTAAATGTTGATTTAATTGACTTCTGTCAACGTTTTGAGTAAACAGGTCCGGACTTGTATTTTGGCAGTTCGGGTGGGTCCATATCGAAATATGAGACCTGGTTGTATTCCCAGAATCGAATACGGAGGTCCCTAGCCTGAGTAATGAATTTTTTTTGAAAATTGTAAGTTTTAAAATTTAATGGTTTTTAAGAAATTGTTAATGTTTTATTTTGTTGGTATCGAGTTTGTATTTTGGATCCGGAGCCCGGTACAGGTTTAATATAATATTTAAGTCATGTCTATGAAATTTGGTAAGAATTGGAGTTGATATGGCGTGATTCAGAGTTTCGGACATCCGGTTGAGAAATAGAAATTTCAATGTGTTCTTGAGAATTTCATTTGATTTGGTGCTAAATTCATATATATAGGCATTATTTTGGCAATTCTGTTGCGTGATAAAATTTGTATAATGTATTAAGACTTATGTGCATGTTTGATTTGGAGCTCCGAGGGCTCGGGTGAGTTTCAGATAGGCGACGGAGTGAAAATAGGAAATTGATCACTATTGGTTTTTGTTGCAAGCCTCAGACCTCGCAAATGCAAGGTCAAGCTTCACATTTGCGACCACTGTTGGTTCGCATTTGCGAGCTTCTCATCGCAAATGCGAAGAGAAGCTGGGCCAGCCTATATTCACAAATGCGAACAATCCTTCGCATTTGCGGAGTTGGTCTGGGGAAGGGGTTCTTCGCATTTGCGAAGAAGTGGGTCGCAATTGTGATTCCAGCTACGCATTTACGAACCATATGTTTGCATTTGCAACAGAGGCAGAAATGCGACAGGCTCGCATTTGCGATTCCTTTCTCGCATTTGCAAGCCTCACAATTGTGAAGATCAGGTCGCAAATGCGATATCTACAGCTGTGTAAAAGGGACTTAGACAGAATGTTTGCTTATTTTTCAAAACAAGAAACCCTCTAGGCAACTTTGCAAAGACCACTTCATCCCTAAATCATAGGTAAGTGATTCTTTACTTATTTTTTTCAATCTTTCACTTCATTTTACAAGATTTTAACCTAGAATCTAGGGTTTTCATGCTGGAATTGGGGTTTTTTGAGTAGAAACTAGGGATGCCAAAATTTGGAGATTTAGACCTCAAATTGAGGTCGAATTCCAAAACCAATTATATATATGGGCTCGGGGGTGAATCGGTAATCCTTTTTTTATCCGAATTTCGAGTTTGGACCAAGCGAGCCTCGGTGTTGACTTTTTCTAAAATGGCCTAAATTGAATTCCTTGCTATCGTGGGTAGTTCCTAAGGCTTGAATGGAATTGTTTGGTTGGTAATTTGCTTGATTCTATTGGTCCAGTGGCTTGTGTGAAGGGTAAAGCAGTGATTTAGCTTTGAGTTTGGCCGTTGGAGTGAGGTAAGTGTTGTCTAACCTTGGCTTGAGGTATTATAGGTATTGTCGCCTACTTGCTACATGTTTAGTTGTTGAGTACAATGTATAGGTGAAGTAACAAGTACCTATGCATTGTTGTCGAGTCAAAGTTTGCGAGTGAGTCTTATTCTTGTAATTGTTGTATTCTTTATTCATATTGTTCATGTTTAGACTAGTTATTCTTTATGTTGGGCAATTATTATCACGTTTTATGGAATTGGTTATTTATTGAGTATTGATTCAAAGTTGAGGTTGATGTTGTGGATCTAATTGTTTAAAGCGGATTTGTTATTAATAAATATATCTCCTGTTTGTTATTATTTTGTTGTTTGCGTGAGGAAGAGTGTAAAGTATGAAGGGCGATGCCATGCCATTTCATATTCATTATCATGTGAGGAAGAGTATAAAGTACGAAGGGTGATGCCGTGCCATTTTTGAGAGCACGTGATTTTTTCCCTATATGAATTACTCCTATAAATTCAAAACAAAATAAATTTCTTTTCATTATTTGCAATTTTATGGTTTTTTGTGGCACTTTTTGTTAATTGTTTGTATTTATCTATGTATGTTTATTTTATTTTAATTAATAAAAAATACAAAAAACGTATTGCATGTGCATTTAGGAGTTAATTTTGCATCTTAGGAATTAATTAATAATCAAGTTACTCTATGAAAAGGAAAATCACGAAAAACAGAGTAATTTGCACCTTTTGGTTTTAACTTTGATTTCGAGTGGTTTTTCTTTTAGTTCGTTAATTGTGTTAATTTTATTTAGGTTTAATTACTATTTTTTCAGGTTAATTTGGTTTTAGGATTTAACTTTGATTTTTAGTTTAATTTTGAGAAGAAAAAAAGGAGGAAAGAGAAAAAGGGAATTTTGATGAATTTGTCTTAAAGAGGAAATGAAATAAAAAGACTAGAATTGGGCCAGTCTTGTTTTATTCAACCCCAAAACCGTGCCCCCTTCATTTTTCAATACCCGTTTAGCCCATACCCGCGCCCAGTCCAACTCCCCGACCCAGCCAGTCTCCTAAGAAACCAAATGACGTCGTTTCATTGGCGCTAAATCTGGGGTGTCGAGGTTATAGGAATTAACGGTTGGCAAGTGGGGTCTTCTTAATAAATAAATGTCCGAATGACGTCCCCTCCTACCCCCATCTCTCATTCCACACACCTCAAAGATCCCTCCACCGGCTCCGCTGCATGCTGCTACCGGAAATCGCCCTACTGCGGCGGAGATCGTCCAAAGACCACCAAATTTACACCGCACATTCATCTCCACCTTCCTAAGCTAGATCCCCACCCTGTTTCCCTCAAATCCTACCCAATTTGTTCGAATAACCAAAATCATAGCCGCCACCTCCTCCGTGTCCAGCGGCGCCGCCACCCAATCCTCACCAAATTAACACCCCGTTATCCTCATGATCTCCTCTTCCCAAATCTCCACTCAATCATCATCAAATGTTACCCAAACCTCTCGAATATTGGAATCAATCTTAGCCCTAAAGTTCCGGTTTCGTACAACT
>MU772385.1:52133-157097 GCA_026770625.1 Nicotiana glauca
ACCAAATTAACACCCCGTTATCCTCATGATCTCCTCTTCCCTTATCTGCACTCAATCATCCTCAAATGTTACCCAAACCTCTCGAATCTTGGAATCAAGCTTAGCCCTCAAGTTTCGGTTTCGTACAACTAAAGCTCTTGGTGAAGTTTTGGTTTATTTTTGAGGTTATTCATGTATTCTTTATGAGGAAATACATGTTTAATCTCAAATTTAGCTGAAATTTGAAAATTTGAAGGTTGTCCCTGTTCTTCTTCTAGGTATTTTCTTCTTTATCTTTTGTATTCTTTATGTTCTACTCCTCCATTTCTTCTTTTATTTTTGTTGTGTTGTCTTATCCTGTTGTGTTCGTCCAAAGAGTCAATTATGCTTGATTAATTCAGGGTTTTTGCTGAGTTAATTAGTTCGCCTAGTATTTGGGTTAGTTCCCTTTCGTCAATTAGCACTAATATAGGCCAGGTTTTAGTTATGGAGTTTATGACAGTATTTGTATTTTTTTTTTTTTCTTCCTCAGTTCACTACTGATCCGTTTGGAAATCGAGCCCATTCAATTTAACTTGTATTTGGGTCGATCTTGGTCCGTTTGGATTGTATTTGTGGTAATTCTCAGAATTGAAAAGGGTAGTTTAGGTATTTGGTGTTAGGGAATCTTTCACAACAGAATTGAAAACTTCTAGTGTAGGGGTTAATTTTATTTTTCTGGTTTTGGATAACTAACTTGGGTAACAAGTCAATAAATGAAGGACTGTTAAGCTAAAAATAAAAACTAGAAAGGGACTATAGGGGAAAAATAAAAATCTGAGGGTTGCCCCATGGATTGGCCTATAAAGGCGTATCATTTTTGCCTTTTAAGGCAAGAATTGAGGATTGGAAAACCCAGAAAAATAGAAGGCTGCATAGAGTTTACTGTTTCATCAGATTTTACTGCATAGATTCCACTTTTCATAGAGAATTAGATAGAAAAAAATTAAAAAAAGAACAAAAAAAAGAAGCTGATTAATAGTTTAGGGTCACTACTCCGTTCGTTTTTTCAAGCTGATTTTCTTAGTTCCAACTACTGAATCTGGATTTGAAGTTGTGGATCACATTTACTGCTCTATTTATTTCTGGGCTGACTTCATTTGTTGTTTGTGTTCTGCTGCTGAACCTTCAATTTCCATTTTGTTCTGAAATCCAGATATCCATTGAACCTTAAATGGCATGGAGTCCAAGCTTGTAGTGTGTAGTTCAAATGTGATAATTTACTAATGCAATACATGTTGCCTGTTGAATTTATCCTCATTGTTCTTAGGTTCACTTGTATTTTCTGTAATAATTTAGCTTTTTATATGCATTCTCGTTTGCTCGTTTTATGTTACTGTTATTGTATCACATGTGTCAGCCTTGGTGTATAATCTTAGTCCATTATGTTGGGTCAGGAGTTGATTAAAATCCTCTCAATGAATATACAAAATGCTCAAAGTTGTCTGCAGCATATGTCTAGATTGAATATTTCTCTTTTGGTTTTGTTGAAGCTCGTTGAAGTCAGTGTCGATTTTCATGTTCAGGGATGAGTTAAGTTATAACTTCATTGGTCTATTTCATTTCTTAGTATTTGGTTTAGTATTTAAGCTCTTTCGAGAACTGTAATATGCGATGGTCCACTGGATTATTAAGTAGATTATACATGTGAGTTCAGTGTAGTCAATGAGTAGCTTTTTTTTTTATAGAAATTCCAGATGTATGATGCTAACATCAACAGTAAAACCATTGTTTAAAGGTTCATAGTACGGATGTTTAAGTGATGCGATTTCCAAAACTTGCCTGTTATGCTGTTGTGTGTGAATTGCAGTTCGTTGGGTCTCATACATGCCTTAGTGTTTGAATGATCATTGCCAAGCATTTAAAGTTTGGAGTTGGCTCAAACGAGGCTGCCTGGGCTGCAATCAGTCCCGTTGGGCCCAGTTCTTCTCTCAATAATCTTGGACTTTAAGCCCAAATCAGAATAGGCATCAGTGATTAAAGGTCTAGCATGAGCATCAATTTTCTTTTCTTTCACCTAATAGTCATATAGTAACATCATTAGATTTTTTTTTAATTATATGCAATTCTTTAAGTAGAAGTGAGGCGCGCCATTTTAATCAAAATCACCTATTGCCCTCGTGTTAATTTAGATATAAAAATCGATCAATATTCGTAGCCAGCCTCTAGGTCCATTTAAAACACGATTGTGGTTGCGTTGGTTTCGCGCAACTTCGATCAAACTTTTCTTAATAATAAAATGGTTTATGGGATATTAAATTATCTTATTTTACATAGCTTGAGGGGTTCCATTCATCATAAAATTGCATATAGCTCTCGTATTAGCTTTATAACCTAGATATCAAAAATGAATAATATTTCGTAGATTATCCTTTAAGGCCGTTTAAAATACTAGTGTGATTGTGTATACGTCCGCGTAACACAATTACGCTTCTAAAAACAAAATCAGAGTATGCGTTCGTGCAACTTTGGCCCAAATTTTCTTAATAATAATGAAGCTTTATTAATTGTGGACACGTTCGCGTGACATGATTTTTGACGCACCAAACAAGCGGGTATACGTACGCGTAACCCGTTTCAAGATATTATCAAAGAGACCGTGCTAAAACTACGAAACTCGGGAGTACCTAACACCTTCTCCTGGGTTAACAGAATTCCTTACCCGAATTTCTGATTCGCAGACTGAAATACAGAGTCAACCCTTTCCTCGATTCGGGATTTGAACCGGTGAATTGGGATACCATAAATCTCCCAAGTGGAGACTCTGAATCTTTAAATAAAATAATCTCATTTCAATTGTCACTTAAATTGAAAAAAAAACTCCCTTTATTATACCCTTTTTCGGGGTTATAGTAAAAAAGGAGGTGTGACAGCTCTGGCGACTCTGCTTGGGAAAAGAACCCAGAATATCTGGTTCAGGGTTCAAGAATTCGAGCTTGTTTTATGATTTTGCTCTGCATTATTTTTTTTTGATATTATTGTATTTTTGTGAACCTTTGTGCTAAAATGCTATCTGTTAACCGCTTTAATATTATTTGAATTGTATATAATTGTCTTCTCACACCACCCATCTGAGTCTTCTGAAAATAGTGCATACCTTCGCGTAGCCCGATTTTTCTGTAGAAATTATACCAAATAGAGTGAGGCTGGGCAAGCAACAAGGTCGGGCAGACTTTAGTGCTCCCGGTACATCGCCCCCTCCTCGGCCCCAGTTGTTCGCTCGGGTACCCCAAGTCTAGACCAAAACCCCAAGTTTTTAAACCTAGAAAAACATAACCTCATGCCGGATCCCTAGCAGGACCGCTTGTTTGCATCACGTGCATTTGACTTAGGGAACTCAACACAGGGGTTGGGTCCGTCTAGGATAGGTTTGAGAAGAGGTCTTGTGTGAACAATGAGCCGGAACCCGAACCTGAGAGGCCTGCCAAAGGACCTCATGTGCAAGCTTTTGACGACAAAATCCAAGAAAGATTAGCATGGGGAGAAAAGGAAAAGGCATATCAAGCTGAGATTCATGCCTTGAAAGAAACGCTGAGAAACTTAGAATTCAACAATGATCTCCAAGACCAAGAAGCCGAAGGTGAGAGAAGAAAATTTGTTCAAGAGAATGAAGCTCTTAAAGCCCAAATCTGGAAAATGAAAATAGCAATTGAAAACCCGGGCACGAGTAGCTAAGATGAAAAGCTCATCTACAATCTTACCCAGAAGAAACGTGAATTCGAGGATGAGTTGCAAAAGACCGAAGTGGAGCTAGCAAATGCTCGAGCTAAGTTAGCCAAGGATGCAGAGGAACGAGCTAGTCTCATCCGTCAGCTCAAGGAGAAATATGACAACGGGATAGTAAGTATGAAAAAAAAGGTCAAGATCATTGAAAATGAAATGGCTAAGAAGGAAAGAGACTTCGAGGCCGAAAGGGAGCATTGTTATGCCTTGATAGTGCGGTTGGAAAGGGATCTGCGACAATTTCAATAACAGAGCCATGCAGCTGAGCAAACTTTGGAAGCTAGAGCCTGGCAAGCTGGGTATCTGTTGCTAGAGAAGGGTAGGATCCATGAAAGGGTCAGGGCTGTTGAAGAGTACATCCTAGTAAAATGCCAAGCATGTGAGGACATGACCTGTACCACTTTCTTTGCGGTAGTCATGACATTTGTCCAGCAGGTAATGAGAGATTTGGAAAGGCTCCAGGGGGATCTTTGCAGACGAGCGCGCAACAGCACCAAACAACACCCCGAGAGCTCCAGGAGTTTTCAAGGCTTTAATGTATTTGTGATCTTTATTTCAGTCGGTACTGTCTGTTTTGAGTCTGTTGTTTTGGAGTCTGTTAGGTCTTTTGAGTTGATCTTTTTCTAAGTTTGTTAGTTTCTTTCGAGTATGTGGGTCTTGAGTCCTTGTAGTTAAAGTGCTTGTTTCTATGAAAAATTGAAAGTCCCAAAAATATTTTTGTTATTTATTTTTCATTTATATCCTCAAGAACTACGCTTGGTCTGATTCATGTGGGGTTATGATATGTAGTCAATCTCCATAGGATTCGACCGTAACCTAATAAAATAAAAAGAAAAGAAGGAAAAAGAAGAGAGGAAAAACGAAAGAAGGAAAAACACGAGAGGGGAAGTAAGGAAAAGAAAATAAGAGCAGAATAACAAGAGAGAGGCATAAGAGAGTAGAAGCAAAATAGAAAACAATAATGAAAGAGAGAGGGAAGAAAAGAAGAGGAAGTTGCAAAATAGAAATAAGGAAAAGCCGGGATGATGCAAGCAGTCGAGCAAATGCATAATAGAAATAGTTAACTGCTTAGGTGCATTCATTTTCCAAATGTGCAGCTACCAATCTGTTAAAACTCTAACCGCTAACAAACTTGTTGTTGGTGTATTGAGTCCCGGCAGGTGGTTAGTTGCTCTGGCATCCTGGCAACTCATTCTTATAATACACGATCAAAAGGCAGGCTGAACATGACTAACCAAGAATTGGAGGCGAGTATTGTTGACCCATCAAAAGAAGTAGAAGAAGTTGATGTTAATGCGATGAAAGATGAGATGTATAAGCTGAAGCAACAAATGGCTGAAATGTATCAAGCCTGAGTAAAGGGGCATCCACCACCGATTTATCCCGCCAACCCTGCTTATATCCCAAAATTGGCTCAACCTCAAGATCCTCCCATTGTGAATTCACCCTCGACCTTTCCTACCTACCAACAATGCTATGGCATCACCTTCCAAACACCACCAGCCCTACCACCTAAACCAGTCCCATACCCTCCCCCACCAACCACTCATGTATTTGTGGCACCTCCACCTACTGCATTACACCGATCTTCCAGTGAGCCTCTGTTCCAGACTCAAGACAATCATATTATCCCCTAGAACCGACCATCAAAGCACCAGAGCCATGTTCTTACCTTCCTCATTTTGATCTCTCGGCAGAAATTGAGAAGCCTCCCAAGAATCCTGAACAGGAAGAGATGTCTAGGAAAGTCAAAAGCTTGGAGCAATCTTTCAAGAATATGCATGGGCTAGGTGGGCAAGTGAGCGTGGCATATAAAGACATGTGTCTGTTCCCAGATGTCCAGTTACCATCAGGGTTCAAGTTGCCCAAGCTTGATTTATACGACGGGCATGGTGATCCCATGGCACATCTGAGAGGGTTCTATAGTAAGATGAGAGGAGAAGGTGGAAGAGATGAATTACTGATGGCTTATTTTAGTCAAAGTTTAAGTGGCTCATCTTTGGAATAGTACACTCGACAAGACCATGGTCGGTGGTACACTTGGGACGATCTGGACCAAGCGCTTTCCTGTCATTTTCAGTACAATCTTGAAATTGTTCCAGACCGTCTATCATTAACGAAAATTAAGAAGAAGCCCGGGGAGAGTTTCAGAGAATATGGCTTCTGCTGGAGAGAGCAAGCATCGAGGGTTAACCCTCCTATGAAAGAGAGTGAAATGGTTGATTATTTCTTGCAGGCCTTAGAGCCCACCTATTTCGGTCACTTGGTGTCAGCAGTAGGGAAATCGTTCAATGAAGTGGTGAAAATGTGAAGCATGGTGGAGGAAGGACTTAAGACCAACAAGATCATGTGTTATTCAGCAATCAAAGCAACCACCTAGGCCATTCAAAGCGGCACCGGGGGCGTGCTGGGAAAGAAGAAGAAAGAGGACGTTGTGGTAATTGAGTCAAGAGTTTGGTCCAGGGGCCTGTCGTCTTACTATAACCAGCCTTGACCCTACCCCCAAACTTACCCCATACTCCATATAGCCCACCACAACACTACTACCCACTGCCAGATCGCCACTTCTCTGTCTATCATACTCAAACATACACTTAACATCCTGCCCACATACAATGGCGTGCGCCAACCCCACAAAATACCTACTCAACTCCACAAAATACCTATCTACCCCCTAGAGCCTAAAGAAACACATTTGGAACATGTTTTCGATCAAACCAAACCTTCAGGAATGAGAGAGTGTAGAAGAAAAAGACTTTCACTCCACTGGGAGAATCATAAACAAGTCTATTCCACAGGTTGAGGCAGCTGGGTATGTTGAATCTGATTAAGGCTAAGCTGCCAAACCCCCCTCCGAGAAATCTTGACCACTTGGTGAGTTGTGAGTATTGTTTAGGGGCCCTGGGATATGACACAGAAAAATGCTGGAAATTGAAAAAAGCTATTCAAGAGCTTATTGACACCCATCGGATCGAGGTTCAAGCTCCGGAAGCACCCAACATCAACCAGAATCCGCTCCTAGCCCATTATGAGACCAATATGATCGAGCTAGTGTGAAAAGGAGGAAAGCTTAAAAAGCCCTCATAGATTGTAATGATGATCAGGTCCAGTGAAGTCAGGCCAAGTGAGAAGTTGACTAGTGATAGGTCGTTGATCAGGGTGAAATAAACAGATAGTAAACCAATTGTGGTGGTTCAGAAGGAATCTTCAAGCAAAGTTGTAGTGAAACAGGAGACAACAAAAGTTTGTGGTACCAGGGGAATTGAACAAGCCTGTTGTGGTTGTGGAAGGTGCTTGCATAGAGCCGGTCATTCTTAAACCAGCGACCCAGCTGCCAATAGTCAATAGTAAGGCCGTCACTTGGAACTATGGCCGAATGTTTGTGATTTACAAAGGGAATGAAGTTAATGAAGAAGTTTGTGAAACCCATGGTCTGACTCGCTTGGGGAGATGCTTTGCCCCGAGGAGTTGAGAAAAGGCAAAACCTCCAAGGATAATGCAGTGCTGGTAAAGAAAGTTGTGACTGAAAAAGAGGCAAAAGAATTCTTGAAGAAGATGAAGTCGCAGGACTATTCGATTGTAGAGCAATTGAGGAAAACACCTGCTCAGATCTCCTTGCTCTCATTGCTAATCCATTCCGACGAGCACCGTCAGGTATTGATGAAAATCTTGAATGAGGCCCATGTTCCTGACAAGATATCGGTAAATCACATGGAGAAAATAGAAAACAAAATATTCAAGGTGAACAGAGTTACCTTCTCCGATGATGAGTTGCCCGTGGAGGGTACTGAGCATAATAATGACCTTTATCTAACGCTGAAGCGAGAGGATTCGGTGGTTACCCCAGTTCTGATCGATAAAGGGTCTAATGCAAATATTTGCCCTCTCTCGACATTGAACGAGATAAAAGTGGACGATGATAGAATTCGCAAAAACAGCATTTGTGTTCAACAGTGGGGGCAAAGATTCATTGGGTGATATAATACTAGAATTGACAATAGGTCCTGTTGATTTCACTATGGAATTCCAAATGTTGGATATGGCAGTTTCCTACAATCTTTTGCTAGGGAGACCCTGGATTCATGCAGCCAAGGCAGTGCCATCCCCCTTGCACCAGGTAGTTAAATTTGAATGGGACAGACAGGAAATTATGGTGCACGGTGAGGATAATCTGTGCTCCCTAGGTGATGCCATTGTACCTTTCATCGAAGCTGAAGACGACAAGGGTCTATGGGTATGTTAGGTCTTTGACATAGTGTCAGTTGAAAAGATCCCAGAAGATGAGTTTGTTCCAATCCCTAAAGTAGCAACCGCATCAGTTATGGTAGCGTCGGAGATGTTGAAGAATGGCTTCATACCTGGCAAGGGTTTGGGTGCTTCTCTGCAAGGCATCGTGCAACCGGTGTCTCTTCCCAAAAACCTTGATACTTTTGGTTTGGGGTTCAAGCCTACAGCGGTGGACATAAGGCGAGTCAGAAAGTTGAAACAAAGAGAATGGGTTCTTCCAAAGCCCATCCCGCGGCTGTCCAGACCATTTGTCAGGCCTAGTGCTAGAAAGTGCCCAGTATCAACGGTTCTGGGTTCATTGATTCATGCTGATGGAGATTTGGATAAGGGGTTCGAGAGGTTGTTCAACGAGGTAAATATTGTGGAAGCTGGAGAGGGATCAAGCAATGCAGATTTATAATTTGTGGGGCCCTGTGCAAAGACCAACAATTGGGAAGCAACTCCTCTTCCTACTCGGAGGGAGTCTTGGTAGTCGGCTTTGATTTTTCTTTCAGTTAATCTGGATTATTTCCAGGGTTGTAATTCAGATGCCATGTTCCGTCTGTTTGGATGAGTTAAAGCTTGTTATCTTTAATTTTCAATGAAATGCAATTTTCCTTCTTTTCATTCCTGATATTTTTCATTTTATTTTTATTTTCTTTCTTCTATAGTTCTTTTTATGCTGGTTTCAATGACATAACATGCATGAGGAATCTTCGGTCCAGTCTTAAATGCCAATCTAATTCTGAAATAATAATACAAGAAGTTGAGTGTAATGATGAAGTAGAATATGATGATGATGAGACTTTTGAGGAGATCAGTAAAGAATTAGGCCATTTTGAGAAAAAAAAACCAAACCTAACCTGAATGATACCGAAGCAATCAACTTAGGGGATCAAGATAATGTCCGAGAAACTGAAATAAGTGTCCATCTTGAACCACAGCTCAGAGAGGAGATAATTAAAGAATTATTTGAGTACAAAGATGTTTTTGCATGGTCATATGACGACATGCCGGGTCTAAACACTGATTTGGTGGTTCACAAATTGCCTACCAACCCAGCATTCCCTCCTGTCAAGTAGAAGCTGAGGAAATTTAAAACTGATATGAGTGTGAAGATCAAAGAAGAAGTCACCAAGTAGTTTGAGGCAAAGGTCATTCAAGTCACACGGTATCCCACCTGGTTAGCTAATGTTGTGCCCATGCCAAAGAAGGATGGAAAGACCAGGGTGTGCGTTGATTATCGAGATCTCAACCACGCAAGCTCAAAGGAAAATTTCCCACTGCCAAACATCCATATCTTGATTGATAATTGTGCAAAACATGAGATCAGTTCTTTTGTGGATTGTTATGCGGGCTATCACCAGATCTTAATGGATGAGGAAGATGCAGAAAAAATAACATTCATTATGCCATAGGGAATGTACTGCTACAGGGTCATGCCATTTGGATTGAAAAATGCTGGGGCAACCTACATGAGAGCGATGATAACATTATTCCACGACATGATACACAGAGAGATAGAGGTGCATATGGATGATGTAATTATAAAGAGTAGGAAGCAGTCTGACCACGTCCGGGATCTGAGAAAGTTCTTCCAAAGGCTTGGCAGGTACAATCTCAAGCTGAATCCTACAAAATATGTTTTCGGTGTTCCATCTGGAAAATTGTTGGGATTTATAGTCAGTCGTCGAGGTATTAAATTGGACCCATCAAAAATCAAAGCCATCAAAGAATTGCCAGCTCCGAAGAACAAGACCGAGGTGATGAGTATGTTAGGGAGATTGAATTACATCAGCAGGTTTATCACTAAGCTCGCGACAACTTGTGAGCCTATCTTCAAGCTGTTAAAGAAGGATGTCGCGGTCAAGTGGACAGACGAATGTCAAGAAGCATTTGATAAAATAAAAGGATATCTGTCAAACCCACCAGTGTTGGTCCCGCCAGAACCAGGAAAGCTTTTGATTCTGTATTTGACGGTCTTGGACAACTTGTTTGGATGTGTGTTACGTCAGCACGACATCATCGGCAGGAAAGGGCAGGACATATACTACCTCAGCAAGAAGTTCACAGCTTACGAGGTTAAGTATACTCAGCTTGAGAGGACGTGTTGCGCTCTAACTTGGGTAGCGCAGAAGTTGAAACATTACCTGTCATCGTATACCACTTACCTCATCTATCGGTTGGATCCATTGAAGTACATCTTTCAGAAGCCTATGCCCACAGAAAGGCTCACAAAGTGGCAAATCTTGCTCATGGAGTTCGACATTATTTATATGGCCCGGACTACAATGAAAGCACAAGCGTTGGCTAATCATTTGGTTGAGAATCCAGTAGATGAAGAACATGAACCTTTGAAGACATACTTCCCTGACGAAGAGGTAATGCACGTTGATGAGTTGGAACAAGCGGAGAAGCCAGGATGGAAACTTTCTTTGATGGGGCTGTCAATATGAAAGACGTTGGGATACGAGCGGTACTTATTTCTGAAACAGGGAAGCATTACCCTGTTACGGCTCAGCTTCACTTCTATTGTACTAATAACATGGTCGAGTATGTGGCATGCATCTTGGGTTTGAGTTTAGCTGTGGATATGGGTGTCCGGGAAGTCTTGGTCATGGGTGACTGGGACCTTCTAGTACACTAGATTCAAGGAGAATGGGAAACACGAGATTTGAAGCTTATACCGTACTAACAATGTTTTCATGATCTTTGTCAACGGTTTTAATCAATAGAGTTCAGGCACATTCCAAGGATTCATAATGAGGTTGCCGATGCTTTGGCCACTTTGGCATCAATGTTACATCATCCAGATAAGGCTTATGTGGACCCTTTGCAGATTCAGATCCGCGATCAGCATGATTATTGCAATATGGTAGAAGAGGAACTTGAAGGTGAGCCGTGGTTCCATGATAGCAAAAAATACCTTAGAATGGGAGTGTATCCAGTATAGGCCACAAGGGATCGAAAGAGAGCAATTCGGCATTTGGCAAGTGGATTTTTCTTCAGTGGAGGGGTGTTGTGCAAAAGAACTCCAGATCTTGGTTTGTTGAGATGCGTAGACGCTAGATAGGCCATAGCTATCATGATTGAAGTACATTTAGGGGTCTGTGGACATCATATGAGCGGGTATGTGTTGGCAAAGAATATTCTCCGAGCAGGTTATTATTGGCTTACTATGGAGCGAGATTGTATCAACTTTGTGCGCAAGTATCATCAGTGTCAGGTGCATGGAGATTTGATTCACTCTCCACCATCGGAATTACACACAATGTCTGCACCATGGTCTTTTGTTGCATGGGGCATAAACGTCATTGGGCCAATTGAGCCAGCAACGTCAAATGGGCATAGGTTTATTCTGGTGACCATTGACTATTTCATCAAGTGAGTTGAGGACAAAACTTTCAAGTATGTAACCAAGAAGGCAGTGGTTGATTTCGTGCACTCGAATATCATTTGTTGGTTTGGGATACCAAATGTGATCATTACAGATAATGGGGCTAATCTCAATAGTCATCTGATGAAAGAGGTATGTTAGCAGTTCAAGATTACACATCGTAATTCCACCCCTTACCGCCCCAAGGCAAATAGAGCGGTAAAAGCGGCCAACAAGAATATAAAGAAGATACTCTAGAAAATGGTGGAGGGTTCTAGACAGTGGCATGAAAAGTTGCCTTTTGCATTGCTGGGTTATCGCACTACAATCCGTACTTCAGTAGGGACGACCCCTTATTTGTTGGAGTATGGCACTTAGGTGGTGATACCTGCAGAGGTGAAAATTTTGTCGCTTCAGATTGTTGCAGAAGCCGAAATTGATGATGATGAATGGGTTAAAGCCCGCTTGGAGAAATTAAGCTTGATCAATGATAAGATATTGGCAGCAGTATGTCATGGTCAATTGTATCAAAAGATAATGGCAATAGCATATAATAAGAAGGTGCGTCCACGAAAGTTTGAAGTGGGTTAGCAAGTGTTGAGGCGTATTCTTCTACATCAGGCCGAGGCTAGAGGCAAGTTCGCCTCAAATTGGAAGGGGCCGTTCATCGTGACGAAAGTGTTGTCCAATGGTGCTTTGTATTTTACAGACATAGAAGGCAAGCGTGTTGAAATGTCCATCAACTCTGATGCGGTCAAGAGATATTATGTATGATTTCCTTTGAATTAATTGCATTCGTTTGTATTTGGCATGTTTTAAAGATTGGAATAACGAAGGCATTTTGTTCTGCTATCTAAACACTTTATCCTTTGTTACCCCTTTGAGCCGCATTCATTTTCTTTCATATCCCTCTTTTGGAATCAGTGACAAAAACTCGCAAACACAAGCATTGAAAGTAAGTGAAGAAAAGGAGAAGGAAAACAATAAAAAGAGAGAGAGAAGAAAAATGAAAAAAAAAGAAAAAAAGAAAAAGAAAAGAAAAAAAAGAGAAAAAAAAAGAAAAAAGAAGAGAGAAAATGGAAGAGAAGAAAAATCACAACAAAGTAATTTTTATGACATGAACTACGTTCGACCTGATTCCTTTTAAGGATACGCAGGCAGCCTCATGGTTCGGTCTCATCATAATAAAAATCCAAAAGTCCCCAAGAAAGAAGCTAGGGTAGAAGTTGTGTTAGTTGTTGTAAGAAATCTGATTCCGAAAGTTGTAATTTTAAACCCATCTAAATTGTTTTGAGCCTTTAATACCCTTTCTTTCTAGCCCTATCCAAAGCCACATTACGGTCCAAAGAAAGACCTTCCGATCAGTCTTCAAGAAATGCCAAGTCAAGCAAGAAGAGGTGATTCATGTGGGACAACACTCTGGTCCAAGCATAAAAATACTGAAAATGAGATAGTCTTATTGGTAAAAACCCTAACGGGCACCGTAAGGCGACGCGAGCTAAGAGAAATGAAAAATGAGAGAGTCTTATTGGTGAAAACCCTCACGGTCACCGTAAGGCGAAAGTGAGTTGAGAGAAATAAAAAATGAGAGAGTCTTATTGGTGAAAACCCTCGCGGGTACCTTAAGGCAAAAGTGAGTTTTCAGATGAAAAAATGAGAGGAGTCTGTGGGTGAAAATCGTTCAGGACACCGCAGGATGAACAAGGTTCGGGTTTGGGTGAAGAAATTAGGTTATGGAATTCAGGGGCATCGAAGCATGGCAATTGAAAGTTGATTGGTTGGACGGATTGGTCCGATTAGTCCAAAATGCATGTCATGATCAATGGTATAAGCTGTTCCACGTAGATAAGTCTATTTTTCTTTTCTTTCCTTTTTGTAAGTCGTCCGGTTTTGGATTAGTTCCTCCTATCCACTATCTAACTATCTATCTTATAGCAAGTTAACTGGCAAGCATAGGAGTTTCGTGGCAAGAATCTCAGAATTGACAAAACCAAAGACCTTTGGTGAAGCATGCAAGGACAAGAGATGGGTTGAAGCCATGGAAGCTGAAATTAAAGCCTTGGAGGGCAATCAAACCTAGGATGTTGTTAATCTTCCAAGAGGCATGAAGACCATTGGCTCAAAGTGGGTATACAAAATCAAGTATAAAGAAAATGGTGAGATAGAAAGGTTTAAGGACAGGCTAGTAACCAAGGGCTATAGCCAAAGAGAAGTGCTAGATTACAATAAAACATTCTCACCTGTTGCCAAGATAGTAACTGTGATATCAATCATTGATTTGGCTACTTCTAAAGGGCAAATGGATGTATACAATGCATTCTTACAAGGGGATCTATATGAAGAAGTATATATGGAACCTGTAAATATAGATATGACGACCACGTGATAATGTCATGTGTAGCCCCTCACTGAGGAGTGGTTACCGAACATTGTGTGGGGTGATCTATATTTTTAATACACCTAGGACCCCCCCCCCCCCTTTTCCTTTATTCTTTACTCTTTTAGCATTGTAAACTCTTTTTAGCTTTTGTAATTGCTCTTTCAAACCATGTTTACTTTCAAGCCATTATGTGTTGAAATTCCCTCTTATTTGAGCCATATGTGTTTATATGTTTATTATACCCAAATTCACAATAATTATCTGATTGGGAACCACATTAGTGGATTTTGAGGTGTGTCTAACACTTTCCCCTTAGAATAATTTCAAGTCCTTAACCAATCTCTGGTTATTTAAACAAACATAGAGTTAAATCTCTATTAGTGTCCTAATTCACCCTAATCATTAGGTGGTGACTCTTTGAATGCAAAACCAGTTCCCAAAAGGAACGAGTTGTCCCTCCAAATGTCATAAACCCAATTTACGCAGAGGAAAAATGGGGCGCGACACTCAGCTACGGATAAGATGACCTAAAAATATGAAAAATTAGAATTTATACACAGCTAAATTTTTCGGACAAAAATGACCCTGAAGGAGGTATCGCGGACCGCGGTAAATGGACCGTTATAGCGGTGAGGCTATTGTGGACCGCGATCTTCATCTTTTGCTCAGACTCCGAGCTCTCTGAAACTCTTCTCCTCCGACCACGATAAAAGGACTGATGTCGCGGTAAGGGTACTGCGATCGCATAAAATCACCGCAGACCGCGGTGACTTAAAATCATCATATATTATCTCTCTGATTCTTGCCACTGCGAAGTGCGGTCGTGGTGGGCCTTCTGCAGCTGTGGTGGATTTTTCATTGTAGCGCTGCTTTGACTTGGCTTTGCACTTGTGCATGTTTCACTCCTTTTTGAGCTGGTTATGACATCCATGTCTTCTTTTGACCAAACACTGCAAACAAGCATAACAAGTTAAATTTTGGAAATATTTATACACATTTTAGTCCCAAACTCAAGCAAAAAGAGGCATAGAATAGACTAGAATACCTATTTATCAACTTCCCCAAACTTAAGCTTTTGCTTGTCCTCAAGCAAACAAAGTAATTCCCACCTCCTTAAGATAAAAGAAAAGAAAATTTTAGTTGTCCTAAATCGACCTCATCAAGAATCAGTTTGGACTAACAATTACCCTCAACTCAAATGCATTATCAACAATACATAACTATTTAGCACCATGGCAATAGTGTGACACAAAAGCATCAAGATTTGACTCAACTCATCAAGAAAGCTCTTTCTATTACATTGGTCGACGTGGAACCCAAACTCATACTCCTAAACTCTACATAATAAAACCTCACTTTTAGATTGTAGCACTCAGAACGGGGATTGTGGGAAACACACTCATCTCTCTCAAAGGAAGGTCACAAGTACGAACATAAGCTTGCCCCTTATGTAAGTCACCACTAATGTAAGCTCACCCAACTTAAGATCATATAGGGCTTTTGTGGGAATGTAATGAAGGCTTTTGGTTCAGGGTAGGATATATTGGTCTGAAAAGGTTTCATCTTCCCGTAAGCACTTCATTTGCTTCATTTTTCCACATGTTTTCTTGACTCTTTGAGTCATTTACTTCTTTAAGGGTTAGAGAGACACAGTGTCACTCTTTCTTGTACATTTCAATTCTTTTTCACCTTTCTAACCTCTTTCATATTTTGTTTTCATTGAATCCCTGCATTTCCTCTATATTGTTCACTTTCTTTTTGAATTTTTGTCCTTTTTTTCTTTTCTTTTCTCTTTTCACCAAACTTATGCTTTTTCCTTATGCTAAGGAAATATAGGGTGAAAGGAGAGGGTCATTTCAAAACAGATAAAGGCTTGTATCAAGGTTATTGGAAGAATAAGGGCTATGGCTCAAATAGGTTGATTAGGGATGTCATCATTGGAAGGCTATGGATGTTTTCAAGTCTCAATTAGGATCAAGGAGAGCCTATAATCAGTTCTCAAGTCAAGCTTCACTTAGTATTTCACCTAGACAAACATTCAGGAAAAGTTCTAGACTCATAGGCACGGGACTTAGACTTGCAAATCAATACCTCACCTCACAAGCTATAGGACTGCTAAACAAATAGAGTCGGGGCCCACAACCACCTTAGCTACAATTTGAGAAACAAAAATGGTTCCGATAAACCACTCGATGATTGTTTAGTTAATACAAGAGTCTCAAGGTGACAACTATCACCATTCTATACACAAAACATATTTTTAACCATGAGGTCAAAGGTAAATGTGTGAGGACCAATTGAAGCTTTGCTTGAGGCACCATTGCTCACTAACTATTATTTACGCACAAAAAATGAAAGTAAAAAAGTACTCAAATCCTTAAAAAGGTTGTCATGCCATCCATCAAACGGGAAGAGCCACCCGGTTCACATAAACTCCACCTTTGGAAAGAACCGTGACATTAAGAAAACTAAAGGCTTATTGATTACATAAAATTGTAAAATAAGAATCTACTAACCGAAAAAGAAGTTACTAAATGAAATAAGGAGCTATACTATTAAGGAAATGCAAAAGAAGCTATGAAGTAAAATGCTGAAAGTAAACTAAATATGTACAAAGGGGGTTTAGATGAATATACATAAGACTGAATGAATATATACATGAGAGTAACTTTATATACAAACAAAAATAGAACAATAACGAAAAGTAAAATAAAAGATAAAGTTATATAAATACCAAAAGTAAAAAATAAGCAGAAAGAAAGAAAATAGTGTCACAGTTACAAACCAAGTCATCAAAAATATCAAAATAGGGCCTACCCTCTCAAATGAAAGCTACCATTGTCCTCAATGCTAAGTAGCCAAAAATAAGCTCAAAAAAAGATAAAGAGTAAAGAAAACTCCATATGGATCCTCCGTCTGCATGGGGTCATGTGGATGGGCACTTGGATCAGCTGTCTCAGGGGCTTATGGTAGCACGGGATCTTGTGGTTGGGCACCTGGATAAGATGTCTTGGAGGCTTGTGGTTTGCCAGAAGCAGCATCCTCTGTCTCTGCCAACTCAATCTCAACATTATCCACCCGGGGGATCATCCTCCTCCTCTTTGGAGCTCTCTCAAACTCCTGCTCCGAAACTTGCTCTGTCTGTGTTGTTGGAGGCTAATCATGCAATAGTAGCTCCAAAGGCAAACGGTCCGCTTCCTTCATCTTCTCCACTTCTCCCCTCAATTCCTTAACCGACTCCTTCGATGTCCGCGTCTTCTTCGACTTCTTTTTGTATTTTCTCAACTCCTTAAGTGTTTTCCCTTGTTCATCAAGAGCATCCATTATCAGCTTTTGGTTATCAAAGAGCTTTTTCTGGTTGTCCAGAAGCTCCATAAAAGTCTCATCTACCAAAGCTGGCACATGTGGTTGTGGGGGCACTGACTGGGCTACCACTGAACTAGATATCACAGACAGCTTAGAAGTTACTGCCTACATCTAGTTATTGATAGTGGAGAGTGTTTGGCTCAATCTGTGGGCAACCAATGGGTATGATGAGGAGGATGGAATATACGGAAGAGTGGAATTAGATTGTCTGGAGGCAGGCTCTGGTATGGCAGTGGAAGGTTGAGAAGAAGTGACTACTACTACTGGCTCTTCAGACTGGCCAGTAGAAGTAGTGGCTTTGCCCGTGGATTCTTTAGCTTTGGGGTTGTCATCAACCTTGAGGCTGCACTATGAAAAGGGCATCTTGCGTTTCACCTTCACGTCAAATTTTCTTTTCTCCACCTCCTGATCCTCCAAATACATTGTAAGGAAGTTCATAAAGGGATATGATCTATCACCCTCATTTACCACCCTGGTGATCACCCTAGACATAACATTCCCGACATTGATCGGGAACCCCGCCATAATAGCCACCACTAATATCTTCTGGGATACTGGCATAGAGATTTCTGGGTAGTGGGGTCCAGCCTGTTGCATGCAAAAGTCTCCCACCCCTTCGCCTCGAAGTATAGGGTTTTCCTAAAGATAGGAACCCTTGTTATCAACCATGCTGGGGTGGTGCCCGGTAGAGATAGATATGATGCCAACCATAGACGGGTTGCCTCATCAAGTGCCAACTTCTCCAAGTACAATGATTCATATTCCTCATTAAAGCCCAGGTAGTCATTTATTATCTTCCCATCGAACTTCACTTTCAAGTTCTGCACTTTAGTCACTTTGATATTCTTCTTGATATGGGAAACATTGGCATAAAACTCCTTGACAAAGTGCTCGTTTGCCTATGGCACCCTGCTGGTGAAGTAATCCCACCCCACACATTCATTGAATTGTTGTTTCATATTGGGGTTCTAAGGTAGAAGATCCTTATCTATGAACTGGCGCTCATGAATAAGAGACCTTAGAGGCCATAATTTCCGGAACGTGTGATAAGCCATCTCACTGACGAACCACTTTTGCCACACCTTGGGGTTTCTAGTTCTTCCCATACCCCCAGTTTAGGGTACAACCCATTCCTCTTCATCTGGTACCTCATCATCGACAGGATCCTCTCCAGGTAACGAAGCTACAGGTGAGGTAAAGGCTGCACTATCACTACTCTCTACTGAGCCCTCAGACGACTTCGAAGAAATATGAACTCAATCACGAGTAGTATAAGAGTATGGATGTGTAGGTTAATCTCCAACCTGCGTCTCTCCGGGAAGTCGGCCACATACTCTGGCACTGAATTGGATTCTGATGCCTCCCGGAAGGGCACACACTTCCCTCAGATGGGAAGCAGCTCTATATATATCATTGATGAGTATTCTGGTTTCTCCAATTGCTTTCCGAACCTGTAGGGTCAAATTGATCATTCCTCGTCCCCTACTTCGGGAGGACTCCCCTCTTCCTTTTTGTTTGTCAGCACCTCCTCTGGATTTAACCATTTTCTTCAAGTATAATCAATTGAACATTGTTAGTATCAGCACCAGAAGAAGCAGTGCGAAATATCAGTTGAAACTGCAGACCGCAGACCGCGGAAAATGCATCGCGACCGCAAACACTGCACCGCAAACCACAAAAAATTCACTGCGGTCGTGGTAAAATGCACTGCGATCATGGTGGTATGAGACTCAAACTACCCACTCTCTGATTTAGTAGCACCGCATATCGCAAAAAAAGGAGCAAGGCCATGGTAAGGCACCGCGGACCGCAAGAAATCAACCCCGGCGGCAGACACTCATATGCACATCCCTAAACTTTACCATCACGGACCGTGGAAAATCCATTGCGGTCGAGGAGAGGTACCAGGAATTAACATGCCTGAGACACACAAATGACCGCGGATCGCAGAAAATCAACTGCGGTCGCGGTAAGTAAGTTAGGGCTAATCGGACCTAGGGTTTCTAGTTTTCAAACATTTTAGCATCAACAACATATTATCAATCCCCTTAGGTAGTTAATAAACATTTCTAACCAATTCAAACCCAATTTTAAATTAACACTACGAAACCATAGAGAAAAATTTAAAAGAAAATGGAAGAAGAAGAAGTAATAACTATCAATTTAAGAGAAAATAAGAACAAAATTAAAGACTAAGGGTTAATTGAAATTACCATAAGTGAAATGTGAAACAAATGCAAATCATTTGTTGTGTTTTTGCAAGCTAGGGCGTGAGTGAACAATAGTCTATGATGTATGAGGATATAATGAACAAAAAGTGTAAAAGGGGGCCCTGAGGTTCTATTTATAGAAAAGCCCTGGGACCCACACATTCTTACCTACCGCTGCCGCGGTAAATGCACCGCGGACCGGGGTTGTGAAGTTCAGAAAAGCTGGTGCTTTAAGACCACCGCAGAACGTGAAAAATGCACCACGACTGCAATTGAGACTTCTAAGAACCTCCATTTTGGACCTTTTAGCACCGCTGACCATGATCAATTTCCGCGATCGCGGTAAGGCCACCAGACCGTGAAAGAAGGATTGTCAAGGCTCACTACCAGTTTCCAAATTGCAAAGCACAGTGAGGGCCAGAACGTACCAAAGATGGCATGATGCAAAGTAAGATACAAGGGGTCACCGGGAGTTTCGTCGGTGGATCGGTTGGATAATTTTATGAGAGGCGCATAGTTTCAGATAAAAGGGGTTAGAGATGTGAAACAACAGTGTGGGCATAAAAAACTCGGGTCATCGAAGGTCATGGGGTTTAAAAGACAGTCAAAAAGTCAAGAGATTCAGGGCCAGTTCGGGAAGCAAGTCAAAGCAAAACACAGTAGCGGAGACATCTTCAGCAAGAATACCATCAACTAACCACCATTTTAAACTGACAAGATTTTTCTTTGATTGAAACAGGGGCAGAAAATTTTCTTTGTTTTGTTTATTTTTTCGAAGTCAGGAGCCCGCCTGGAGAACAGAGGCATACATTTCAAGTTTCACCAGTCAGGAGCCCGCTTGGAGAACAAAGGCATACATTTCAAGTTTCAGCAGTCAGGAGCCCGCCTGGAGAACAGAGGTATTACAATTCAAGTTTTAGTTTTCAAATTCTTACTAATATCTAGTAACATGATGCCTAGCCACCAAACTGGGGCAGAAAATTTTCTTTGTTTTGTCTATTTTGTCAAAGTCAGGAGCCCGCCTGGAGAATAGAGGCATACATTTCAAGTTTCAGCAGTCAGAAGCCCGCCTGGAGAATTGAGGCATACATTTCAAGCTTTAGAAGTCTGGAGCCCGCCTGGAGAACAGAGGCATACATTTCAAGTGTCAGCAATCAGGAGCCCGCCTGGAGAACAGAGCCACACATTTTAAGTTTCAGCAGTCAGGAGCCCGCCTGGAGAATAGAGGCATACATTTCTTCAGCAGTCAGGAGCACGCATGGAGAACAGAGGCATACATTTCAAGTTTCAGCAGTCAGGAGCCCGCCTAGAGAACAGAGTCATACATTTCAAGTTTCAGCAGTCAGGTGCCCGCCTGAAAAACAGAGGCATACATTTCAAGTTTCAGCAGTCAAGAGCCCGCCTGGAGAACAGTGGCATACATTGCAAATTTTAGCAGTCAGGAGCCCGCCAGGAGAATAGAGGCATACATTTCAAGTTTCAACAGTCAGGAGACTACCTTGAGAACAGAGGAATACATTTCAAGTTTCAGCAGTCAGGAGCCCGCCTGGAGAACAGAGGAATACATTTCAAGTTTCAGCAGTCATGAGCCCGCCTGGAGAACAGAGGACTACATTTCAAGTTTCAGCAGTCAGGAGCTCGCTTGGAGAACAGAGGAATACATTCAAGTTCAGCGGTCAAGAGTCACTCAGAGAAAGGGCAAAACATCTCAGATCACAATTCAAGGCAGCAAAAAAGGATATCACCGGGAGAATACAAGCCAACAAGGCAATAAGAACAACAAGAGCAAGTTTGAAGATATAGATAGGATCTTTTGTAATTCATAGATTATAGCTTAGTCTAGTTTTTAATTTTATTTTTGACAAGGTGTAATAAGGGGGTTACAGTAAGTAGTAGTAGCAACAACAGCAACAGTGAAACCACAGCTTCATGGTAGTCCCAACTACCAGACATTCCCAAACTATACTAACCTGATTCCTTTTTAGCCAATGATATGTAGGCAACCTCGGAATCAAGGTGCGGTCAAATCTTTCAAAAATGCTTCACACAGAGTATTCGAGCGGACAAAAATCGCTCGTACCCGCTCGTTTATCTTTGCACGAACACTTTTCGTGTTTCCAAGCAAAGAGGGGCAGCTGTGAGCACATGATTTTTGCCCTATATGAATTACTCCCATAAATTCAAAACAAAATAAATTTCTTTTCATTATTTGCAATTTTATGTTTTTTGTAGCACTTTTTGTTTATTGTTTGCATTTGTCTGTGCATGTTCATTTTATTTTAATTAATGGAAAATACAAAAAATGTGTTGCATGTGCATTTAGGAGTTAATTTTGCATCTTAGAAATTAATTAGTAATCAAGTTACTCTATGAAAAGGAAAATCACGAAAAATAGTTTAATTTGCACCTTTTGGTTTTAACTTTGATTTCGAGTAGTTTTTCTTTTAGTTCGTTAATTGTGTTAATTTTATTTTGGTTTAATTACTATTTTTTCAGGTTAATTTTGTTTTAGGATTTAACTTTGATTTTTAGTTTAATTTTTGAGAAAAAAGAAGGAGGAAAGAGAAAAAGGGAATTTTGGTTAATTTATCTTAAAATGGAAATGAAATAAAAAGTCAGAATTGGGCCAGTTTTGTTTTTATCAAGCCTAAAATCGTGCCCCCTTCATTTTTCAATACCCGTCCAGCCCATACCCGCGCCCAGTCTAACTCGCCGACCCAGCCCGTCTCCTAAGAAACCAAACGACGTTGTTTCATTGGCGTTAAATTTGGGCCGTCGAGGTTATAGGATCCAACGGTTGGCAAGTGGGGTCGTCTTAATATTTAAATGTCCGAACGACGTCCCCCCTACCCCCGTCTTTCATCCCTCACACCTCAGAGAGCCCTCCATTGGCTCCGCCGCATGCCGCCGCCGAAAATCGCCCCACGGCAGCAGCGATCGTCCAAAGACCACCAAATTTACACCACACATTCATCTCCACCTCCCCATCCTAGATCCCCACCCTGTTTCCCTCAAATCCTACCCAATTTGTTCGACTAACCAAAACCCTAGCCGTCGCCGCCGCCGTGTTCGGCAGCGCCGCCACCTAATCCTCACCAAATTAACACCTCGTTATCCTCATCATCTCCTCTTCCCTAATCTCCACTCAATCATCCTCAAATGTTACCCAAACCTCTCAAATCTTGGAATTAAGCTTTGCCCTAAAGTTCCGGTTTCGTACAACTGAAGCTCTTGGTCATGTTTTTGTTCAATTTTTAGGTTATTCATGTATTTTTGATGAGGAAATACATGTTTAATCTCAAATTGAGCCGAAATTGGAAAATTTGAAGGCTGTTCCTGCTCTTCTTCTAGGTATTTTCTTTTGTATTCTTTCTGTTCTACTTCTGTCACACCTCCTTTTTCCCTACACCCGCAAGGGCGTAAATAAGTTTTTCCACTTAAAGGTCAATCGGAATGGGATTTATTATTATTATTATTATTATTATTATTCAGAGTCACCACTTGGGAGATTAATGGCGTCCCAAGTCACCGGTTGAATCCCAAACCGAGGAAAAATATGACTCTGTTAGCAGTCCGCGAACCAGAAATCCGAGTAAGGAATTCTGTTAACCCGGGAGAAGGTGTTAGGCATTCACGGGTTCTGTGATTCTAGCACGCTCGCTCAATTGTTGTATTTGATTTTATTTGATTTAAAAGCATGATCTAGCTTATGTGCTTTTATTCGTAAACAGCTTTTATTATTATTTTAATGAAAATTGCAACGTCGTGAAAATGCGTCGCGAACCACGTCACATCAATGCACCCATGGTTGTTGACGCATTTCGACTCCGTTGGGATTTGGATTTGGGTCACATAAATGTGCACCCGAATTTTAGGAATGTAATCTTATTAGAGTGCGCGCCTAAAGAGACTAATGCATTTTTACCTTTAGGGAAGGCCGTGAAATTTGCTAAACGGCCCATCCTGAATTCTAGATACATTATCATAACCATTTATTGAGGGCCCTACAATTTGTACGTTTTGCTCGTCGAGGCTCGTCTTATTTATTATTTAAAAATCAAATCCTAACGTAACTATGATTTTTTTTATTTTTGTTTGTTTCTGAAATAAAAGAAAGAGTCCTAATTAATTAATATGACTTAAGAGTTACTTTATTTTGAAACTATGACTTTCATTTAATTCAGGTCTTCAGCGGTTTAGGGGCTTCCGAATATGCCCAAGAACGGAGCGAGCCAACCAGCCTTGAAAAGCTGTTAGGGATGTGGAGTCTGGGCCTGGGCCCAATTTTGGCATATTGAGCCCGCAACTCAGCTGTGGTTCTGCCCAATTACAAACCCTCAACACACGAAATCATCCCACTTTGAGAAGTCCATGCTTGATCTAATACTATTGAAATAATAAATCCAAAAAAAACAATCAAAACGCTGAAATCACAGTTGATGCCCACGTATGACTTACAATCAGTGTTTCTACCTAAATTTCAATACTACTCGATTTGACAACTTCAAGTTCACGCTTATACTTTCCTTTTCTCTCAATTGATGTAATACTACTCCAATTAGCAATTAATGTAAGAGTAAATTCTAAGAATTAACATTATTCATTAACATTTAAAAATGAACATCACTCACTAACGTTATTCAATATGCTGTTTTACTACAACCGAATTGTTGAGGTATTTATCACACCAGGACTTAACATGCACATGAGTCTGTATATTGGATTTCGACTCAGCTTCCAGTTCTAAACTACAGCACTATACTTCATTGAAGGAATTCAAGTTCAAAATTTAACATTCCAATACAAATCCAGCAATTCATATCAAATAGGAACAGTCCTAAGTAAATAATTCCTGATTCAATACGACTCAAACAAAATAAAGCTGGACAACTACAAATCCATTGACTGATTATAACTGCATATATTCATACAAGCACAGATCTGGAATGACACTTTATTTTATTCCAATTCGAAGCTACACCAGAGTGATCTCAAACGTGTACCTGGATAGAAATTCAGAAGAAGGAGAATAAGTCAGCAGCAATAACAGCAGAGATCCCACTGCTAGCCTCGTAATGAATTCAGTGACCCAGGAGTATTTTGAATTTAAGCAGATCCAGAAAACTCAACCACAAACATACCAACTAAACTCGAATGAATTTGCAAATGTACCCAGGCACTCAAAAACTCTTCAGCAATCAGCCAGAAACTAACAAATCAACCCAAAGGCTACTTGAGATGTACTCAAATAGGCTCGAATGCACCAGAATACTTCAGCCAACCTAAACTCATCCAAAGCTAACTTAATTGGACCAAAACTACTTGAAATCAAAACAGTGTACTCCAGAGAAAAACTTCAGTAATCAGAAAAGAAAAGAGTTGATCAGAATTGACCAAAAACTAATGTAACAGTGCCTTTTTTTTATATTTTTGTATTGTATTTTCGTGTGTTTTGGTATTTTTAGTAGGGATCTAAGATTTAGAAGAGAATTTGAACTTTCTACTGATTTGAAACTCAAATGAAAACTCAGATCTGTAGAGAGTGCTTTGGGGAAATTCTTGGGGTACCCAAACTTGTGAAACAAGGCACTATTCATGCCTTTTCATAGGCCAAATGAGGGACAGCCCTCAAATTTATGTTTTCCTTATTAGTCTCTATTTATTTTCATTTAGTCCCATATTTTCTGACTAGTGTCACAAGTTAACACACTACAATTACTGAAATTACACAAAAGTCCTACTTTGGAGTGTTCTAGAAGATTCTAGTTTCAACTACCATGTGCTACCCAATCCTAAATGTCTAAGATACCCTTGAATTCAACTTAAAATTACTAACACTAGTTAAACTATCAGCTATAACCAAACCAACTACTCAACTATAGTTAATCAATAAATGCTAAACCAATTGTTCACAACCAAACAGTCCTTAAAATCAAATTAACTGGACAGATGAAATTAAATCTAAAATTAATCATGGAACAACTAATTGAACCAACCACAAAATCAAACTGGACAGAATTAAATCACACAATATCAATTAATCATGAAGAGATTCATTCAAAGCTTCAACTAAACCCTATAATGACAAAACTAAAACACAGCAAAATTAAAAATTTCTATTGACTAACAAAGAAAGAATCGAAGAAATAGGAGAAGCTTACCTATACCAAAGAAAGAAAAATAGCAAAGAAACAAAAAGAAAACCAGAGACAGCAAGGATAGAAACGAAGAAGCTAATTAAAGAAATGGGAGAAGCTTACCAAAATAAGGATGGAATGGAGATCGAGAACTCGATTCGAGTCTCGGAACAATGTTAAACATTTGTTCTTCTCAAAGAACAAACGAAATATTATTTCGTGACTCGAATCCTATACTAGACTCAAACAATCAGGCAAAAATTCGAACAATATGGGCGTCTAGGGTTCTGCCGGTTTGAAATTTGAAACTCGAGCCATTTTAATGAGGTTTTAAGGGAATTTGGTTGGTATTGGTATGGGGAAGGTCAGGGAATGCTTGTGGTGTTATATTGTGGTTGTTTGGAGCCGGCTAGGGTTTGAAGGATTTGGAGTGTTTGGTTGGGATTTGGAGGAAAGTAATAATTGATATGGGATGGGAGGGGAGGTGAAGGTGAAGACATGGTGAAATTTTGGGTATGATTGGAGCATCGCTGCAGGTGGCGGCGATTTTCGGCCGGCGGCGTTAGGGCGGAGGGCGGCGGAAGGGAGGGGGGATGGCCGACGCTACAAGGGAGAGGGTTGGGGTACGAGGAAGATGCATATGTTTTTAGGGTTGTGAAATTAATTGGACACTTTTATTAATAAACCTTGAATGAACATAGGCCGTTTGATTAGATTAATGGATGACTGGGATTGGGCGAAACAAAACGGGGTTGTTTTGGTCATTAACCGGTGGGAACAAATTTTGGGCTATTGGGGCGGGTCCGATTGGGCCTAGATTGGGGTGGGGGGGAGGGAAAATCCACTTAGGCCTGACATTACATGAATCAATAGTCCAACATTGGGTCTTTAATTAAGACCACTCTTTTTATTATTTTTCTTTTATTTCTTTTTATTTATTTTATTTTCATTTTGTATTTTTTATATTTTATTAAAATGCAAAAAATTAAAATGAAACCTAACTTATTTCCAAAATTAAGCTAATTAATTTGTAAAATTTTTTAAAATCTATTTCGTGACAATTTCAACAATTAACAATTAAGAATGTAAAAGTGGACTATTTTTGTTATTTTCTTTATATTTTGTTCTAAAAACAACTCAACCCCTAATTAATTCTAAAATACGAAATTAAATCCTAAATGCAAATGCCAAATGTATTTTTTTATATTTTTCATATGAATTAAAATGCACAAATCAAATGCAAACAATTAACCTAAAATGACACAAAATTCACAAAATTGTAAAATAATGAAAGAAATTATTTTGTTTGAATTTTTGGGAATAATTCATATGCAGGGCAAAAATCACGTGCTCACAAATGGTCTTTACCTTGATACTGTTTGATCTAATCTGAGGTCTAGTTTGAACTACTAACTGAATTTGATGAGTTGAATTAGNTCAATATCCCAACATTGGGTCTTCAATTAAGACCACTCTTTTAATTTTTTTCTTTTATTTCTTTTTAATTATTTTTGTTTTCATTTTGTATTTTTTATATTTTATTAAAATGAAAAAAATTAAACTGAAACCTAACTTATTTCCAAAATTAAGCTAATTGATTCCTAAAATTGTTTAAAATCTATTTCGTGACAATTTCAATAATTAACAATTAAAAATGCAAAAGTGGACTATTTTTGTTATTTTCTTTATATTTTGTTCTAAAAACAACTCAACCCCAAATTAATCCTAAAATACGAAATTAAATCCTAAATGCAAATGCCAAATGTATTTTTTATATTTTTCATATGAATTAAAATGCACAAATCAAATGCAAACAATTAACCTAAAATGACACAAAATTCACAAAATTGTAAAATAATGAAAGAAATCATTTTGTTTGAATTTTTGGGAATAATTCATATATAGGGCAAAAACCACGTGCTCACAGCTGCCCATCTTTTCCCGAAAATACGAAGAGTTTTCGTGCAAAGATAAGTGAGCGGAAACGAGTGATTTTTGCCCATTCGAATATTCCGTGTGAAGCATTTTTGAAAACGTTTGACCGCACCCTTCTTCGGAGGTTGCCTACATATCCTGGGCTAAACAAGAATCAGGTTAGTGTAGTTTAGGAGGGTTTGGTAGCTGGTACTACCAGGAGCTGTGATTTCACTGCTGTAGCTGCTGCTACCGCTTGCTGACCCCCTTATTACACCGTGTTAGAATAAAAAGAAGCTAGCCTACGCTATGATCTATGAATTACAGAAATGTCCTATCTATGTCTTCAAACTTGTTCTTGTGTTGCTTGGATCTTGTATTCTTCCAATGGAATTATTGTGTTGTTGCCTTGAATTGTGATTGGAGATATTTTGCCATTCCTCCGAATGATTCTTGACTGCTGAAATTTGGAATATGTGCCTCTGTTTTCCAGGTGGGCTCCTGATTGCTGACGCTTGAAAAGTAGTCTCTTGTTCTCCAGGTGGGCTCCTGACTGCAATTCTTGAAAAGTATTCCCTTGTTTTCTAGGTGGGCTCCTGACTGCAACAAAATATACAAACAAAGAAGATTTTCTGCCCCAGTTGTGTGACTGGGCACATCATGTTATCCAATATCAAAAATTAAAAGCTAAAATTTGAATTGTACTTCCCTTGTTCTCCAGGTGGGCACCGTACTGCTGAAATTTGAAACGTATTCCCTTGTTCTGCAGGTGGGCTCCTGATTGCTGAACTTGAAAGGTATTCCCTTGTTCTCCGGGTGGGCTCCTGACTGCAACAAAATAGACAAACAAAGAAACTTTTCTGCCCCAGTTTGGTAACTGGGTACAGCATGTTATCAAATATTAAAAATTAAAGGCTAAAATTGAATTGCACTTCCCTTGTTCTCCAGGTGGGCGCCTGACGACTGAAACTTGAAAAGTACTCCCTTGTTCTCCAGGTGAGCTCCTGATTGCTGAACTTGAAAAGTATTTCCTTATTCTCTAGGTGGGCTCCTGACTGCAACAAAATAGACAAACAAAGAAAATTTTCTGCCCCAGTTTGGTAACTGGGTACAACATGTTATCAAATATTAAAAATTAAAGGCTAAAATTTAATTGCACTTCCCTTGTTCTCCAGGTGGGCGCCTGACGACTGAAACTTGAAAAGTATTCCCTTGTTCTCCAGGTGGGATCCTGATTGCAATGCTTGAAAAATATTCCCTTGTTCTCTAGGTGGGCTCCTGATTGCAACAAAATAAACAAACAAAGACAATTTTCTACCCCAGTTTGGTGACTGGGTACAGC
This sequence comes from Nicotiana glauca, assembly GCA_026770625.1. Lineage (NCBI taxonomy): Eukaryota > Viridiplantae > Streptophyta > Magnoliopsida > Solanales > Solanaceae > Nicotiana > Nicotiana glauca. The sequence goes on from MU772385.1 coordinate 80,866, forward strand.
ATGTTATCAAATACTAAAAATTAAAAGCTAAAATTTGAATTGGACTTCCTTTGTTCTCCAGGTGGGCGCCTGACGACTGAAACTTGAAAAGTATTTCCTTGTTCTCCAGGTGGGCGCCTGATTTTTGAGTTTGAAATGTATTCCCTTGTTCTCCAGGTGGGCGCCTGACTGTAACGAAATAAACAAACAAAGAAAATTTTCTTCCCCAGTTTGATAGTTGGGTGTATGGGTGAGTGTTAAATTGAATCATATTATCAAATATTACTTAGAATTGAAAGCTAAGTCCTATTATCCAGGGAGGTCCTGAGTACTCCTAACAATTACGAACCTAAGGTATTACTTTCACTACGTCATGTTGTCTACAAGGGTTTTTTAAACTTCATCCTATTATCCAAGAAGGTCGTGACAACTCCTAACAATTACGAACCTAAGGTATTATTCTCACTACATCATGTTATCTACAAGGGTTTTTGAACTGTGTCCTATTATCCAGAAAGGACCTGACGACTTCTACTTGAATTTTATCTTAAACAAGCAAACTTTCATTCTCTTATGCTATTCATAATTATCTTGTATTATAATCACACCAGTTTTGCGGTCAAACCTGATTACTGCTCGTTTTTCCTTTACGGAGAGTTCTCCGGACCAACCAAACTTTTTTGCCCCTGTTTCAATCAAAGAAAATTTTGTTAGTTTAAAATGGTGGTTATTTGATGGCATTCTTGCTGAAAATCCTTCCCCTGCATTACTTTGCTTTGAGCGGCTCCCCGAACCGGCTCTGAACCGCTTGACTTTCTGCCTGACTTTCAACCTCCTGACTTTTGACAACCCGAGTGTGCTATATCCATGCTGTTGTTTCACACTTTTGGCCCCCTTTGTCTGAACCTTTGCGTTTCCCATGACATTTCCCAATCATTCCATCGATGTCACTTCCGGTGATTCCCTATATTCCACCTTTCATCATATTGATTTTGACATGCTCTGACCATGTTGTGCTTTATGATTTTCGGAAGCTGGTAGTGGGCTTTCAAATCTCTTTCCATTTAATTTGAATTGAAACATTTTAGACAGATAAAACCCCAGAAGAAAATGAAATGCAATAATTTTACGAGTTAAGGATACGAAGAATCCAAAACTGGATGACTACTAAGAAGAAGAAAAAGAAACTTATCTGACCGGAACATCTGGTACCAATGATCACAACATGCATTTCGGACTAATCGGCCCAACCTGTTCAAACAATCAACTTCCACTTGCCATACCTTGTTGCCTCAGAATTTCCATCACTTGACTACTTTACGAAACCCTGACATTGTTCACCCTCCGATGCCTCGAAACAGTTTTCCACCCGTAGACCTTTCTCATTTGTTCATTTCTTAAACTCACTTTCGCCTGAAGGTGCCCGTGAGGGTTTTCACCAATAAGACTCTCTCATTTTTATTTCTCTCACTTCCATCTCCTTACGGTGCCTGTGAGGGTTTTCACTAATAAGACTCTCTCATTATTACTTCTCTCACTTTCGTCGCCTTACGGTGCCCGTGAGGGTTTTCACCAATAAGACTCTCTCATTTTGATCTTTCTTGCTTGAACCAGAGTGACGCCCCAGACATGAATTACCTTTACCTGCTTGACTTGGCATTTCTCAAAAACTGATCAGATGGTCTTTCTTTGGACCGTAATGTAGGCTTTTGGACGGGTTAGAAGGAAAGGTATAAAAGGATCAAAAACAATTCAAATGGGTTCGAATTACAACTTTGGGAATCTAACTTCTCACAACAATCACAACTTCTGCCCCAGTTTCTTGCTTGGGGACTTTTGACTTTTATTTTGGTATCACTGAACCTCAGTGAGAGGCTGCCTACGTACCCTTTTTGGATCAAGTCAAACGTAGTTCACGTCATAGAAACTACGTTATTGTGTTTCTCTTCTTTTCTTTCTGTTTTTTTGTTCTTCTTTTCCTTTTTTTTTCTTCATTTTCTTCTCTTTTCTTCTCTTTCTTCTTTTCACTTTTCATTTTTTCTTCTTCTTTTCTTTTCTTTTTATTTTCTTTCTTTTATTTTCACTTTTCATTTTTCTTCTCCTTTTCTTCTTCTTTTCATTTTTTTTTCTTCCGCACTTGCGCTTCTGAATTATGCCATTGATTCCGAAAGAGGGTTATGAAAGAAGATAAACAAGTCTTAAAAAGGGATAAGTGTTTAGATAGCCGAACAAAACGCCTTCGTCATTTCAATCTTCAAAATATGCCAAATACAAACAATCAAAATAAAGAAATCACATATAGTATCTCTTGACTGTATCAGAATTGATAGCCATTTCCACACATTTTCCTTCCACACCTGTCAAATATAATGTACCATTAGACAACACTCTGGTTACAACAAGTGGCCCCCTGCCAGTTTGGGGCGATCTTTCCTTTTGCTTCAGCCCAATGAGGCAAAATACGTTTCATCGCTAACTGTCTGACTTCACATTTCCTCGGATGCACTTTCTTGTTGTATGCTCTTTCCATTTTTGTTGGTACAATTGGCCATGACACACTGATACTAATCTCTTTTCATTCATCAAACTCAAATGTTCAAGGCGGGTGAAATCGTCATCATGTTCCAACTCATTATCACCCTCAATTTCTTGTATTATTACTTCAGAATAAGACCGGCTTTCAAGACTGGGTCAAGAATTCCTCATGCATATCATGTTATTGATATCAGCATAAAAAGGATTGTACAGAGAAGAAAAACAAACTGAAATAGAATTAAGAATGAAGAAAGAAAGATAATTGCATTTCATTGAAGGACAAGATAGCAGGGTTTTAACTCATCCAAATGGACGGAACATAGTATCTGGACTATAAACCCTGGAATAATCCAGACAGCTTAAAGAAAAACAAGACCCACTACCAAGGCTTCCAGTCGTTGACTTTTGCCCATGGTCAGACGAACTGCTCATTTGCCCTGCTTGACCCTTCCTCTGCTTCAACCATGTTTACCTCTGTGAATAACCTTTTGAACCCCTTTCCCACGTCTCCATCCGCACCACTCAATGACCCAAGAACCTTTGACGACAACGGCTTGTTATCTACCCCTTTCAACTGAACCACCACTTTCACTGGTCGGCTTTTCATTCGAATTGGTTTTGCTAGAACGGATCATCATTACCGTCTGCGAAGGTTTCTTAGAATTTCCTCCCTTATGCATCGATTCGATCACATGAGCCTCATGTCGAGCCGGCAGTAAATTCTGATTGATATTTGGTGCCTCAGGGGCCTGAACCTCAATCCGGCGAGTGTCAATGAGTTCTTGCACAGTCGTTTTTAGTTTCCAGCATTTTTCGGTATCATGCCTGGGGGTCCCCGAACAATATTCACAACTCACTGACTTTTCCAGATTTCTAGGAAGGGGATTTGGCACTTTAGGCTCGATCGGGTTCAACAGGCCCAGTTGCCTCAATTTATGAAAAAGACTGATATATGACTCCCCCAGCGGAGTGAATATTTTCTGCTTCTGTACCCTTTCATTCCGGAAGGATTGATTCCCACGAAAACCAGATCCTGAAGGATTTTTGTAAGCCCTTGGGGCTGGATACATGTTTTGTTTAGGTAGTTAGGTGTTTTGGGGAGCCGGTGCACGCCATTGCGCATGAGCCGGAGGCTGAGTATAAGTTTGAGCATGGTGAACGGAAAAATGTGGGTCTGGCAGTGGGTAGTAGTATTGTGGAGGGCCATATGGGGTGTATGGAAAATTTGGGTGGTGGGGTCTGGGTTGGTAGTAGGGTGAAGGGCCTCTAGATTTGGACCAAGCTTCGGCTTCGTTTGTTGCAACCTCTTCTTTCTTCTTCTTTCCCAACACACCCCAGTGCCACTTTGGATGGCCTGGGTGGCTGCTTTAATCGCTGAATAGCTCATGATTTTATTGGAATTCAATCCTTCATCGACCGTAGCTCCCATCTTCAACACTTCATTAAAAGATTTGCCAATTGCCGTCACCAGGTGACCAAAGTAAGTTGGCTCCAAAGCCTGCAAAAAGTAGTCCACCATTTCACTTTCCCTCATTGGAGGGTCGACTCTCGCGCCCTGTTCTCTCCAGCAGAACCCATACTCCCTGAAACTTTCCCCAGGCTTCTTCTCATGTTTTATCAGTGACAGGCGGTCTGGAACAATTTCTATATTGTACTGAAAATGGCAGGCGAACGTTTGTGCCAAGTCATCCCAAGTATACCACCTATCGTGGTTCTGATGTGTATACCATTCCAAAGCAGACCCACTCAGACTCTGGCTGAAGTATGCCATCAATAACTCATCTTTTCCATCGGCCCCTCTCATTTTGCTGCAGAATCCCCTTAGGTCGGCTACCGGGTCACCATGCCCGTCATACAAATCGAATATTGGCATTTTAAACCCTGCGGGTAATTGAACATCTGGGAAAAGACACAAATCCTTATAGGCCACACTGACTTAGCCTCCCAACCCTTGCATGTTCTTGAAGGACTGCTCCAGGCTTTTTACTTTTCGAATCATCTCTTCCTGCTCCGGGTTTTTAAGCGGCTTTTCAGTTTCCACCGGGAGCCCAAAGTGAGGAGTGTAAGAATATGGCTCAAGAGCTTTAAAGGTAGGCTCGGGAGGATAGTACTGACTGTCGTGAGCTTGAAACAATGGCTCACTAGAAGATCGTTGCAATATGGCAGGTGGAGGTGCCACAAAGATAGGGGTGATTGGTGAAGTTGAATTTTGTTTGGGTGGTTGAGCTTGGGAAGGGTATGAGGTGGTGCCATAGCTCTGTTGGTAGAAAGGGAAGGCTGGTGATGAATTCACAGTATGAGGCTCCTGAGACTGAGCCAAAGGTGGGATATAGGCTGGATTGGCGGGGTAAACTTGCGCCGGCTGCCCCTTAGCCCAGTCCTGATGCAGCTCGGCCATCTGTTGTCTCAACTTATACATCTCTTCCTTCATTTCTTTAACATCCACCACCTCTACCTCTTTTTATGGGTACATAATACTGGTATTTGATTCTTGGCCTGTCATGTTCAGTTTGTCTTTTGATCGGGTATTTGAGGAATGGGTTGCCAGAATGCCAATCAACTAACCACCTGCATGGACTCATTATATCGCAAAAACTTGGTTAGTGGTTAGGGCATTAACAGATTTGACAACCGCACGTTTGGGGAATGAATGCACCTAAGCAGTCAACGAATTCTATTATGCACTTGCTCGACTGCTTGCATCATCTCGACTTTTATTTCGAATGGCCACTTTCTTTCTTTTTGTTTTCTCTCTCTTTTTTCCTTCTTTATTCTTTTATTTTTTCTTGATTTTTCTCTTTCTTTTCTCTGTTTCCTTCTCAATTCTTTCCTTTGTTTTCTGTTTGTTTAGGTTCTCTCGTTCCCTCGATTTCTTATTTTCTCTTTTTCTTTCTTGTTTTTCCTCTCTTTTCTTTCTCTCCTTTTCTTTTCCCCTTCCTCTCTTGTGTTTCTTCTTATTTTCCTTTCCCTTTGATTTGGTTACAGTCGAATCCTATGAATATTGCCTACGTATCATGACCCCGCATGAATCAGACCGGGCGTAGTTCGTGAAGATAAAAGGTAAAAAACAATAAAGCATATTTTGAAACTTTCAATTTTTCACATTAAAACAAACTTTGATTACAATGATTCAAAAGCTGACAAACTTAAACAAAACTAACAGATTCTGATGAAAAGACGAGATACAACCTCGAACAAAAACACAAACTCAAGAACCAACTGACAGATTCTTTCCCCTACGTGCCAATTTTAACCAAATCGATGTTTTTGCAAACGTGGCCCCTTCCCAATTTCACATAAATTTTGAGGCCGGGGAGGATTATTTTATGACACTTCACAAAATTGTCCGTTCTTTTACGAAAAAAGCCTTTCGACAACTAAAAGATACTCTAGGGCTACTTCGGCAAGAACGTTTTAAGACGCCGCCGAAGCTGGATTGGCTTATTTTGACAAAAATCCAAACGGTGTTCACCTAACCACTGACTCTTTTTCTTGTTTTTCAAATTAAAATAAAAGACCTGGGTTTGCAAACACAGCCTTTCAGCACCTCGGGGACGAAGATTTTAAGGCTGCATTGGCTAACCGGCCAAAATCTTTATAAAATGACCGAAGGTGGCTGTTCTTGCAAAAGAAGCCTTCCGACGTCCCTTTCGGGAACATTCGGCTTATTTTGACAAGAATAGCAGCACCCGACTTATTTATGACGAAAATTAAAACTTTGATATTTTTTGGCTATTTTTGCAAAGGGGAGGTTGGACCCGATGAGGGTTGCCTACGTATCTCACATCTGGTGAGAAACAAACCTGCGTAGTTCGGGCAGATAAACTAACTATTTTTGAAAACAAAACCCTTTTGACGAATACACTATTTCGAAAAACAGGACTCTTTTTATATTTTCTTTTCAACAAGCTATTTGATTTTGTTTTCTTTTTCTTTTATTATTGACAAACAAACCATTTTTTTTAAGAACAAATTTTCCTTTTTCCCTTTTCTTCTTTCTTTTTTTTTCATTTTCCGCAAAAATTCGGCAGAGTTCGACTCTATTTTGACATTGGTTGTTTTTCTAAAACAAGTAATTAACTCTCTACACTGTTATTCCTTTTTCTCTTTTTTCAAATTTTTCCAAATATTCATGTCGATTAGCATGCGGGTTCGAGACAAATAAATGTACATGCAACATGTCGGATGCATCAGGGTGGTCTTTTTCATATCTGGTTACATGTCCTAGACAGACCCAACCCCTGTGTTGAGTCCCCTAAGTCATATGCATGTGATGCAGATAAACGCTCCTACTAGGGATCCGACATGGAGTTAAGTTATTCTAGGTTCAAAACCTGGGTATTTGTTCTAGACTATGTACCCGAGCGGACAACTCGAGTCGAAGAGGGGGCTACGTACCGGGGACCCACGTGATCGTCCAGCTTAGTAACTTATCCGACCTCTTTCTTATTTCAAGGTATGACACTAACAGATTAGGGAGTCTCAACAAGTAAGCACATCCCCGGAGGTGAGAAGAGAAGGGTTTCAGCACTGTTTATATGTACAGTTCAAATGATATTAAAGCGGTAAAGCATTTAGCACATTTAGCAGGAAAACATGTAGGACAATCAGATAAAGCCAAACATAACAATTATTCTAAGCTCGAATTCTTAAATGCTGAACCGAAGTTCTGGGTTTGTGTCCCCAGCAGAGTCGCCAGAGCTGTCACACCTCCTTTTTCCCTACACCCGCAAGGGCGTAAAGGAGTTTTTCCACTTAAAGGACAATCAGAAGGGGATTTATTATTATTATTCAGAGTCTCCACTTGGGAGATTAATGGTGTCCCAAGTCACTGGTTGAATCCCAAACCGAGGAAAAATATGAATCTGTTAACAGTCCGCGAAACAGAAATTCGAGTAAGGAATTCTATTAACCCGGGAGAAGGTGTTAGGCATTCCCGGGTTTCGTGGTTCTAGTACCGTCGCTCAACTATTGTATTTGATTTTATCTGATTTCAAAGCATTTTCTAGCTTATGTGCTTTTATTCGTAAATCGCTTTTATTATTATTTTAATGAAAATTGCAACGTCGTGAAAATGCCTCTCGAACCACGTCACATCAATGCACCCGTGGTTGTTGACGCATTTCGACTCCGTTGAGATTTGGATTTGGGTCACATAAATGTGCACCCGAATTTTAGGAATGTAATCTTATTAAAGTGTGTGCCTAAAGAGACTAACGTATTTTTATCTTTGGGAAAGGCCGTGAAATTCGCTAAACGGCCCATCCTGAATTCTAGATACTTTAAGATAACCATTTATTAAGGGCCACGCAATTTGTACGTTTTGCTCATTGAGGCTCGTCTCATTTATTATTTAAAAGGAAAATACTAACGTAACTATGATTTTTTTTATTTTTGTTTGTTTCTGAAATAAAAGAAAGAGTCCTAATTAATTAATATGACTTAAGAGTTACGTTATTATGAAACTATGACTTTCATTTTGTTCAGGCCTTCAGCGGTTTAGGGGCCTCCGAATATGCCCAAGAACTGAGCGAGCCAACCAGCCTTGAATAGTTGTTAGGGATTTGGAGTCTAGGGCTGGGCCCAATTTTGGCATGCTGAGCCCGCAACTCAGTTGTGGTTCTGCCCAATTATAAAACACACGAAATCATCCCACTTTGAGAAGTCCATGCTTGATCTAATACTATTGAAATAATAAATCCAAAAAAAAAAAAACAATCAAAACATTAAAATCACAGTTGTTGCCCACGTATGACTTACAATCAGTGTTTCTACCTAAATTTCAATAATACTCGATTTGACAACTTAAAGTTCACGCTTATACTTTCCTTTTCTGTCAATTGATGCAATACTACTCCAATTAGCAATTAATGTAAGAGTTAATACTAAGAATTAACATTATTCATTAACATTTAAAAACGAACATCACTCACTAACGTTATTCAATATGTTGTTTTACTAAAATCGAATTGCTGAGGTATTTATCAAAACTGTTTATCACACCAGGACTTAACATGCACAGGACTCTGTATATTAGATTTCGACTCAGCTTCCAGTTCGAAACTATAGAACTATACTTCATTAAAGGAATTCAAGTTCAAAATTTAACATTCCAATACAAATCCAGCAATTCATATCAATTATAAACAGTCCTAAGTAAACAATTCCTGATTCAATACGACTCAAACAAAATAAAGCTGGACAACTACAAATCTATTGACTGATTATAACTGCATATATTCATACAAGCACAGATCTGGAATGACACTTCATTTTATTCCAATTCGAAGCTACATCAGGGTGATCTCAAACGTGTACCTGGATAGAAATTCAGAAGCAGGAGAATAAGTCAGCAGCAATAACAGCAGAGATCCCACTGTTAGCCTCGTAATGAATTCAGTGACCCAGGAAAATTTCGAATTTAAGCAGATCCAGAAAAGTCAACCACAAACATACCAACTAAACTCGAATGAATTTGCAAATGTACCCAGGCACTCAAAAACTCTTCAGCAATCAGCCAGAAACTAACAAATCAACCCAAAGGCTACTTGAGATGTACTCAAATAGGCTCGAATGCACCAGAATACTTCAGCCAACCTAAACTCATCCAAAGCTAACTTAATTGGACCAAAACTACTTGAAATCAAAACAGTGTACTCCAGAGAAAAACTTCAGTAATCAGAAAAGAAAAGAGTTGATCAGAATTGACCAAAAACTAATGTAACAGTGCCTTTTTTTTATATTTTTGTATTGTATTTTCGTGTGTTTTGGTATTTTTAGTAGGGATCTAAGATTTAGAAGAGAATTTGAACTTTCTACTGATTTGAAACTCAAATGAAAACTCAGATCTGTAGAGAGTGCTTTGGGGAAATTCTTGGGGTACCCAAACTTGTGAAACAAGGCACTATTCATGCCTTTTCATAGGCCAAATGAGGGACAGCCCTCAAATTTATGTTTTCCTTATTAGTCCCTATTTATTTTCATTTAGTCCCATATTTTCTGACTAGTGTCACAAGTTAACACACTACAATTACTGAAATTACACAAAAGTCCTACTTTGGAGTGTTCTAGAAGATTCTAGTTTCAACTACCATGTGCTACCCAATCCTAAATGTCTAAGATACCCTTGAATTCAACTTAAAATTACTAACACTAGTTAAACTATCAGCTATAACCAAACCAACTATTCAACTATAGTTAATCAATAAATGCTAAACCAATTGTTCACAACCAAACAGTCCTTAAATTCAAATTAACTGGACAGATGAAATTAAATCTAAAATTAATCATGGAACAACTAATTGAACCAACCACAAAATCAAACTGGGCAGAATTAAATCACACAATATCAATTAATCATGAAGAGATTCATTCAAAGCTTCAACTAAACCCTATAATGACAAAACTAAAACACAGCAAAATTAACAATTTCTATTGACTAACAAAGAAAGAATCAAAGAAATAGGAGAAGCTTACCTATACCAAAGAAAGAAAAATAGCAAAGAAACAAAAAGAAAACCAGAGACAGCAAGGATAGAAACGAAGAAGCTAATTAAAGAAATAGGAGAAACTTACCTATACAAGGCTGGTATGGAGATCGAGAACTCGATTCGAGTCTCGGAACAATGTTAAACATTTGTTCTTCTCAAAGAACAAATGAAACATTATTTTGTGACTCGAATCCTATACTAGACTCAAACAATCAGGCAAAAATTCGAACAATATGGGCGTTTGGGGTTCTGCCGGTTTGAAATTTGAAACTCGAGCCATTTTAATGAGGTTTTAAGGGAATTTGGTTGGTATTGGGTATGAGGGAGGTCAGGGAATGCTTGTGGTGTTATATTGGGGTTGTTTGGAGCTGGCACCGCCATGCACGGTGGTGGCGGCGCCTAGGGTTTGAAGGATTTGGAGTGTTTGGTTGGGATTTGGAGGAAAGTAATGATGGATATGGGATGGGGGGGGGGGGTGAAAGCGAATACATGGTGAAATTTTGGGCGTGATTGGAGCATCGCCGCCGCTGGCCGTGATTTCCGGCCAGCGACGTTAGGGCGGAGGGCGACGGAAGGGAGGGGGGATGGCCGGCGTTACAGGGGAGAGGGTTGGGGTACGAGGAAGATGCATATGCTTTTAGGGTTGTGAAATTTATTTGACACTTTTATTAATAAACCTTGAATGAACACAGGCCGTTTAATTAGATTAATGGATGGCTGAGATTGGGCGAAATAAAACGGGGTCGTTTTGGTCATTAACCGGTGGGAACAAATTTTGGGCTACTGGGGCGGGTCCGATTGGGCCTGGATTGGGGGGGGGGGGAATCCACCTGGGCCTGGCATTACATGAATCAATAGCCCAACATTGGGTCTTCAAATAAGACCACTCTTTTATTATTTTTCTTTTATTTCTTTTTATTTGTTTTTGTTTTCATTTTATATTTTTTATATTTTATTAAAATGCAAAAAATTAAAATGAAACTTAAATTATTTCCAAAATTAAGCTAATTGATTCTTAAAATTGTTTAAAATCTATTTCATGACAATTTCAGTAACTAACAATTAAGAATGCAAAAGTAGACTATTTTTATTATTTTCTTTATATTTTATTCTAAAAATAACTCAACCCCTAATTAATTCTAAAATATGAAATTAAATCCTAAATGCAAAAGCCAAATGTTTTTTTTATATTTTTCATATTAATTAAAATGCACAAATCAAATGCAAACAATTAACCTAAACTGACACAAAATTAACAAAATTGTAAAATAATGAAAGAAATCATTTTGTTTGAATTTTTGGGAATAATTCATATATAGGGCAAAAATTACGTGCTCACAGCTCCTCAATTTCTTCTTTTATTTTTGTTGTGTTGTCTGATCCTGTTGTGTTCGTTCAAGGAGTCGATTATGCTTGATTAATTCAAGGTTTTTGCTTAGTTAAATAGTTCGCCTATCATTTGAGTTAGTTTCTTTTCGTTAATTAGCACTAATATAGGCCAGGTTTCAGTTATAGAGTTTATGGCAGTATTTGTATTGTTTTTTTTTCTTTCTTTCAAAAGCTCATAGAATTAGGGATTGGAATTGGGGCCTTAGTTCATTACTGATTCATTTGGCAATTGAGCCCATTCAATTTGGCTTGTATTTTGGGTCGATCTTGGTCCGTTTGGATTATATTTGTTGTAATTCTCATAATTGAAAAGGGTAGTTTAGGTATTTGGGGTTAGGGAATCTTTCACAACAGAATTAGAAACTTCTAGTGTAGGGGTTAATTTCATTTTCTTGTTTTGGATGACTAACTTGGGTAACAAGTCAATAAATAAAGGACTATTAAGCTAAAAATAAAAACTAGAAAGGGACTATAGGGGCAAAATAAAAATCTGAGGGTTGCCCTATGGCTTGGCCTATAAAGGCGTATCATTCTTGCCTTTCAAGGCAAGAATTGAGGATTGGAAAACCTAGAAAAATAGAAGGCTGCATAGAGTTTACTATTTCATCAGATTTTACTGCATAGATTCCACTGTTTCATAGAGAATTAAATAGAAAAAATCAAAAAAAAAAAAAAGAACAACACAAAAAAAGCTAATTAATAGTTGAGGGTCACTACTCCGTTGGTTTTTTCAAGCTGATTTTCTTAGTTCCAACTGCTGAATCTGGGTTTGAAGTTGTGGATCACATTTACTGCTCTATTTATTTCTGCGCAAACTTCATTTGTTGTTTTTGTTCTGCTGCTAAACCTTCAATTTCCATTTTGTTCTGAAATCCAGGTATCCTTGAACCTTAAATGGCATGGAGTCCAAGGTTGAAGTGTGTAGTTCAAATGTGATAATTTACTGATACAATACATATTGCCTATTGAATTTATCCTCATTGTTCTTAGGTTCAGTTGTATTTTCTGTAATAATTTAGCTTTTTATATGCATTCTCGTTTGCTCATTTTATGTTACTATTCTTGTATCACATGTGTAAGCCTTGGTGTATAATCTTAGTCCATTATGTTGGGTAAGGAGTTGATTAAAATCCTCTCATTGAATTTACAGAATGCTAAAAGTTTTCTGCAGCATGTGTCTAGATTGAATATTTCTCTTTTGATTTTGTTTAAGCTCGTTGAAGTCAGTGTCGATTTTCATGTTCAGGGATGAGTTAAGTTATAACTTCACTGGTCTATTTCATTTCTTAGTATTTGGTTTAGTATTTAAGTTCTTTCGAGAACAATAATATGCGATGGTCTACTGCATTATTAAGTAGATTATACATGTGAATTCAGTGTAGTCAATGAGAAGTTTTTTTTTAGAAATTCCAGATGTATGATGCTAACATCAACAGTAAACCCATTGTTTAAAGGTTCATAGTACGGATGTTTAAGTGATGCGATTTCCAGAACTTTCCTATTATGCTGTTGTGTGTGAATTGCAGTTTGTTGGGTCTCATACGGGCCTTAGTGTTTGAATGATCATTGCCAAGCATTTAGAATTTGGAGTTGGCTCAAATGAGGATGCTTGGGCTGCAGTCAGTCCTGTTGGGCCCAGTTCTTCTCTCAATAAGCTTGGGCTTTAATCCCAAATCAGAATAGGAATCAGTGATTAAAGGACTAGCATGAGCATCAATTTTCTTTTCTTTCACCTAATAGTCGTATAGTAACATCATTAGATTTTTTCTTAATTATATGCAATTCTTTAAGTAGAAGTGAGGCGTGCCATTTTAATCAAAATCACCTATGGCCCTCGTGTTAATTTAGATATAAAAGTTGATTAATATTCGTAGCCAGCCTCTAGGGCCATTTAAAATACGATTGTAGTTGCGTATACATTTGCTTAACATGATCACGATCCTAAAACCAATTTGGAGTATACGTTCGCGCAACTTCGATCAAACTTTTCTTAATAATAAAATGGTTTACGAGATACTAATTTATCTTAGTTTACATAGCTTGAGGGGTGCCATTTACCATAAAATCGCATATGGCCCTCGTATTAGCTTTATAACCTAGATATTAAAAATGACTAATATTTCGTAGAATATCCTTTAGGGCCGTTTAAAATACTAGTGTGATTGTGTATACGTCCGCGTAACACAATTACGCTTCTAAAAACAAAATCGGAGTATGCGTTCGCGCAACTTTGGCCCAAATTTTCTTAATAATAATGAAGCATTATTAATTGTGGAAACGTTCGCGTGATATTATTTTTGATGCACCAAACAAATGGGTATATGTACGCGTAACCCATTTCAAGATAATTTTTAATTAAAAGAGGCAAAAGCACATAGGTTTTTAAATTCAGTAATTAAATAATTTTATAAGAAAAGTATTATCAAAGCTGCCGTGCTAGAACCATGGAACTCGGAAGTGCCTAACACCTTCTCCAGGTTTAACAGAATTCCTAGCCCGGATTTCTGGTTCGCAGACTTTAATACAGAGTCAACTCTTTCCTCGATTCGGGATTTGAACCGGTGACTTGGGACACCATAAATCTCCCAAGTGGCGACTCTAAATATTTAAATAAAATAATCCCATTTTGATTGTCACTTAAATTAGAAAAAACTCCCTTTATTATACCCTTTTCCGGGGGTGTAGTGAAAAAGGATGTGTGACAATTTTATATTACTTATCATGTGAGGAAGAGTGTAAAGTACGAAAGGAGATGTAGTGCCATTTCATATTCATTATGTGAGGAAGAGTGTAAAGCACGAAGGGTGCTGTCACACCATTCTATATTCATTATCATTGTTTTTTCATTTAGTATGGCGAGGATGAGAGTAAAAGAATGAAGGGTGATGTCGTGCACTTGTTTTTGCTATGTTTAATACTTCCATTGGTGCAAAGCATATTGTTTGTTGTGTTTCTTTACTATTACCATTCTCATGATCTTGTACTCCCTTTAGCATGTTCTCCCCCTCCCGTTATTATCTGTTTAGCTTTTATTATTTGTTATTATGCCCCTATATTGTTTAACTGCACATGTTATGTCGTTGCCTTATTCTAGGATCGTCATTACTTCACCGAGGTTAGGCTCGCCACTTACCAGTACATGGGTCAGTTGTACTGATACTACACTCTGCACTTTTTGTACAGATTTTAGTACTGAACCGAGTTGACCCTAAGTCCAGCTGTTGGCTTGATCTGTAGGAGACCCAAGGTAGCCCTGTTGACGTTTGCAGGCTTTGGCATCCCCTTCTATGCATTCCTTTTACTGTTTCATTTTCATCGAAAACAGTTGTATTCCCTTCAAACACTTTACTTGTAGTTAAATCTTAGTTGTATGCCAAGGAGCCCAGACTTCGCAATTGCGAAGTTTCCCTCGTAAATGCGAACTTTCCCCATTTCTTCAGTGTTCGCAAATGCGAACCAGTGTTTGCATTTCCCATATTTTTTGGGGTTCGCAATTGCGAACCAAAATTCGTATTTCCCATATCTGCAACATGCAATTTTCATACTTAGACAATTTTAAGCCCCATTTTTCATATTTCTCAAACCCAAACACCCATTGGCGATTTTTCAAGAACTCTTCCTTCTCCAATCCATTTGTAAGTTGACTTTCACTTAATTTCTTCCATCTTTAACATAATTTATCATATTTTCATTTTAAAATCAAGGTTTTTCATGGGTGAAAATGGGGATTTTGGGTAGATCCTAGGTTTTCTTAAATTTGGGAATTTGGACCTCAATTTAGGGTCCGATTTCAAAACTAATCATAGATATAAACTCGTGGGGGAATGGGTAACCGGGTTATAGTTCGAACCTCGGGTTTTGACCACGTGGGCCGGGGGCATTTTGGGAATTTTTGAGTAAAACTTTGGGAAATTCATTTTCATGCATTCAAATTGATTCAATTAGCATTTGTTGATACATTCAAGTAATTTGTGACTAGATTCGAGCGGTTTTGTAGTGAATTTGAGGGGTAAAGCTACACTAGAGGCTTGAGTTGATTTTTAGAGCATTTGAAGTAAGTGTTTGATCTAACTTTGGCTTGAGGGAATAGGATTACAATGTTGTTTGCTAATTGCTAAATTTGAGTACGGTGTATAGGCATGGTGACGAGTATCAATACACCGGTGTCTAGCATGACCGTGGGTCCTTGTTTGTACTTATTCTGATATTGTTATGACTCTTCCATGTTAATTGATGAATTCTATGTAATGTGAAGAGTATGGGGACTAATTATGAATTGTAAATTCTTTAGAGCGCTGGCTCGAACAATAAAAAGACTATTGACTGAGAAATGAAGGGAACAGAAAGAGATATGATTAATCCCTTGCCGGGATGGTTTGTATACATTGATTATCTCCCTTGCCGGGATGTGAAGGTTGTTGTTGTTGCTCCCTTGCCGGGATTTAGCTGTTAAATGGTGTTTTTCCCTTGCTAGGACGTTTCTTATTATTGGTCTATCCTCTCACCCCGTTTAGTTGTGATTACTATTTGGGTGAGGAAGAGTGATAATGCACGAGGGGTCATTATGTGCCATGTTTTGGTCATATTTGCACGAAGGGTCATTTCGTGCCATGTTTGATTATATTTGCACGAAGGGTTATCTCGTGCCCTGTTTTGATTATTTATGCACGAAGGACCATTCCGTGCCCTGATTTGATTATAATTGCACGAAGAGTTATTCCGTGCCATGATATGAGAGTTATGTGAGAAAAAGCACGAAGGTTGATGCCAATGCACTTTATTTGATTGTTTTTGGTGAGAATGAGAGTAAAAGCATGAAGGTTGATGTCGTGCAAATGTTAATTTTAATGTTCTCATTAATTATTGTTATTGCACGATTTCTTGCATAAATTGCTGACTTATATCCGGACTGTACTTCTCCCATAGTATGCTCCCCTCACTCTTAACTGTTTAATTTTTGTATTCTTTCCTTTTATTGCACATATATATATATATATATATATACATATATATACACACATATATATACACACATATATATATATATACACACACACATATATATATAGATATATATATATATATACATATATATACATACATATATATATATACATATACATATATATATATATATATATATATATATATATATAGATTGAACTGCACAGGTTGGTTTGGTAGTCCTGTCTAGCCTCGTCACTACTTCGCCGGGATTAGGCCAGGCACTTACTAGTACATGGGGTCGGTTGTGCTGATGCTACACTTCTGTGCTCTTTTGCACAGATCACGGTACCGGAGCAGCTTTTGGACCACAACAGTAGTTGATTGGGAGCTGACTTTAGTCCAGGGACTTTCGAGGTAGCCTAGCTGGCGTCCGCAGGCTGGAGTCCCTTCTATGTTATTAGTTTTTTTCGTTGTACCGAGACAAACATTGACGTACTTCTATTCAGACTTTTTTTTAGCACTCTTTAGTAGTTCGTGAGTTAGTGACACCGGTCTTGGGTAGAGAAATGTTAAACTATCGCATTTTTGGTTTTCAGTTATCTATGCTTTTAAGACTTCCGTTTTATGTTAATTGTCTCATCTTTCCTTATATGGTTAATGTTGTTAAGAGAAGTGTTAAGTTAATTGGCTTGTCTAGCTCCTATTAGTAGACGCCATCACGACTCCCGATGGTGGAAAATCTGGGTCGTGACAAGTTTGTATCAGAGCTCTAGGTTACATAGGTCTCGCTACTCACGGACAAACTTGGTAGAGTCTGAGAGACCGGTATGGAGACGTCTGTATTTATCCCCCAGAGGCTACGGAGTTAGGAAAATCTCACTTTTGTTCTTTCTTATCGTGCGATTCTGTTTCTGAAATACTGATTGTCTTTCTACTCTGTTCTTTCGCAGATGGCGAGAACACGTGCTTCCTCTTCTACCGTGCAGTAGCTCGAGCCTCCAGTAGCAGTTCCTACGAGGGGTAGAGGCCGAGCCCATGCCAGAGACCAAGGCAGGGGCAGAGCTCAGCCCCGGGCAGCTGTCCCAGAGGTGGAGCCTCATATTGATTATAATAAGGAGGTTCCAGCCCCAGGGGCTCCGGTTGGCCCAGCTCAGGTCGCAGGAGGGTTCATGGTCACCCCAGATCTTCAGGACGCCTTGGTCAGGCTAGCAGGCTTTACGGAGAGCGTCACTAGAGCGGGTTTGCTCCCTGTAGCACCAGCCACTTCTTAGGTTGGAGGAGGAGTTCAAAATCCTGCTATACGTACTCCGGAGCATGTAGCTCCCCAGGCTCATATTCCAGTGATTTAGCCAGCTATGGTAGCTCAGCTAGGTATTGTGACCCCGGCTGGCAATGGAGCGGCTATGTATTCAGATGCCTTTTGGAGACTTGATAGGTTCTCCAAGCTCTTCACCACCACATTCAGCGGTACTTCATCAGAGGATCCACAAGATTTCTTATCCAGGTGCCATGAGGTCCTTCGGACTATGGGTATTGTAGAGACCAATGGGGTCGACTTCGCCACCTTTCAACTCGCAGGATCCGCCAAGACTTGGTGGACGGACTATTGTTTATCAAAACCATCAGGGTCGCCATCATTGACATGTGATCAGTTTGCAGAGTTGTTTTTGGAGAAGTTTCTCCCTGTTACTCATCGAGAGGCACTTCGCAGGTAGTTCGAGTGCCTCCAGCAGGGCTCTGTGACAGTCACGCAGTATGAGACTCGGTTCATTGATTTGGCACACCATGCTATTGTTATACTCCCCACAGAGCGAGAGAGGGTGCGGAGGTTTATTGATGGATTGATTTATCTGATCCATCTCCAGATGGCTATGGGAGCCGGTAGTGACATTTCTTTTTAGGAGGCAGCCAATGCGACCCGTAGATTTGAGATGGATCTTGCACGGGAATTTGGTCATGTGTCGGATAAGAGGCCTCATCATTCTGGTAGGTTTAGTGGTACCTCGTTTGGAGGTAGGGATTCTTATGGTAGAGGCCATTCACCGAGGCCCTTTCAATCAGCACTCCAGGTCTCTCATAGTACTCCAGGCGGTGGTGGTTCTCAGCAGCATTATTCCGATCAGCAGCCCATTAGTGCACTGCCACTTCAGAGCTTCCGGCGAGGACATTCAGGTTGATAGGGCACATAGTCTCAGCAGCCGAGGGCTTGTTATAGTTGTGGTGACCCGAGTCACATTGTCAGATTTTGCCCTTGAGCCTCGGGTAGTTCTCAGCAGCATGGTCTTCGCCCCATGATTCAGGCACCAGGAGATCCACAGCTTGCCCAGCCAGCTAGAGGCGGGGGTAGGGATCATGGATGTAGAGGCAGAGACCTTAGAGGTGGAGCTCAGACCGACAGAGGTAGGGGTCAGCCAGTAGCCGATCATCCCAGAGACATGGTTCAGGGAGATGGGGCCCAGTCCTGGTGTTATGCTTTGCCAGCCAGGCCAGAGGCTGGGTCTTCAGACGCGGTTATTACAGGTACTATTCTGGTCTGTGATTGGGATGCTTCAGTACTATTTGACCCTGGTTCTACATATTCATATGTGTCGTCCTATTTTGCACCGTACCTGGCTTTGCCTAGTGATGCTTTGGGTATTCCTATTTATGTATCTAGACCACTGGGTGATTCTATAGTGGTCAACCGAGTTCGTCGTTCTTGTGTGGTAGTGTTTGAGGGTCTTGAGACCCGTGTTGATTTATTACTCTTAGACATGGTGGACTTCGACGTTATATTAGGGATGGATTGGTTGTCCCCGTATCATGCTATCTTGGATTGTCATGCCAAGACTGTGACGTTGGCTTTTCTAGATTTGTCCCAATTGGAGTAGAGAGGGACCCCAGGGCCTGCCACCCGCAGTGTTATTTTATATGTGAAGGCTCGACGTATGGTCGAGAAGGGGTGTTTAGCCTGCTTTGTGTATGTTCGCGATTCCAGCATAGAGGTTCCTTGTATTGATTCTGTTCCTATTGTTTGGGAGTTCCTCGAGGTTTTCCATTCAAACCTGCTGGGTATGCCGCCCGACAGGGACATTTATTTCTGTATTGATCTGGGCCTAGGCACGCAGCCCATTTCTATTCTGCCATATCGCATGGCCTCGCCAGAGTTGAAAGAGTTAAAGGACCAGTTGCAAGATTTACTAGAGAAGGGTTTTATAAGGCCTAGTGTTTCTCCTTGGGGTCCGCCATTGTTATTTGTGAAGAAAAAAGATGGATCGATGAGGATGTGCATTGATTACCGGTAATTGAACAAAGTGGCGATAAAGAACAAGTATCCACTTTCGAGGATCGATGATTTGTTTGACCTGCTTCAGGGTGCAAAGGTGGTTTTAAAGATAGACTTGAGATCTGGCTACCATCAGCTGAGGATTAGGGCGTGTTATGTCCCTAAGACAACTTTCCGCACTCGGTATGGCATTATGAGTTTTTGGTCATGTCATTTGGGTTGACCAATACCCCAGCAGCATTTATGGAGTTGATGAACCGAGTGTTCAGACCTTACTTAAACCTCTTCGTGATAGTCTTTATTGATGACATTCTAGTGTACTCCCGCTGCCAGGAGGAGCACGAGCAGCACCTCAAAGGTGTTCTTTAGACTCTGAAGGATAGTTAGTTATATGCTAAGTTCTCGAAGTGCGAGTTCTGGTTTAGCTCGATTGTATTTTTGGATCATGTCATATCGGCAGAGTATATTCAGGTGGACCCGAAGAAGATTGAGGCAGTCAAGAACTGGCCTCGACCAGCATCAGCTACTAAGATTAAGAGTTTCTTGGAGTTAGCAAGTTATTACCATTGGTTAGTGGAGGGATTTTCATCTGTAGCATCCCCGATGACCAGATTGACCCGGAAGGGAGCCCAGTTCAGATGGTCAGATGAGTGTGATGCAAGCTTTCAGAAGCTCAAGACAGCTCTGACTACGACACCGATATTGGTTTTGCCTACAGGCTCAGGGCCTTATACAATTTATTGTGATGCTTCCCGTATTGGGCTTGGTGCGGTATTCATACATGATGGCAGAGTCATTGCTTATGCTTCGAGACAATTGAAGATCCACGAGAAGAATTATCCGGTTCATGATCTAGAGTTAGCAGCCATTGTTCATGCTTTGAAGATTTTGAGGCATTACCTATATGGTGTGACGTTTGAGGTGTACACTGATCACAAGAGTCTGCAGTACTTGTTCAAGCAGAAGGAGTTGAACTTGAGGTAGAGGAGGTGGTTGGAGCTATTGAAGGATTATGATGTTACTATTTTGTACCACCTGGGGAGAGCCAATGTGGTGGCCGATGCATTGAGTATGAAGTCCGCCAGCATGGGTAGTCTTGCTTATGTTCCGGTCAGCCTGAGACCGCTTGCTTTGGATATTCAGGCCTTGGCCAATCGGCTTATGAGGTTGGAAATTTCTTAGCCTAGCAGAGTGTTAGCTTACACGGACGCTCGTTCTTCATTATTAGAGCGTATCCGTGATCAGTAGTTTGATGATCCCCATTTGTGTATCCCGAGAGACATAGTGAAGCATGGAGGTGCGACGAAGGTGACCTTAGATGATGATGGTGTTTTGAGGTTGCAGGGGCGAGTTTGTGTGCCCAATGTCGATGGGATTCGAGAGTTGATCTTCGCGGAGGCCCATGGTTCTCGGTATTCTATTCACCCAAGCGTTGCGAAGATGTATCAGGACTTGCGGAAGCATTATTGGTGGCATAGGATGAAGAAAGATATTGTTGCATATGTGGCTCGATGTTTGAACTGTCAACAGGTTAAGTATGAGCATTAGAGGCCTGGTGGTTTGTTTCAGAGGATTGAGCTTCCCGAGTGGAAGTGGGAGACGATTACCATGGATTTCGTTACTGGACATCCGATGACTCGGAAGAAGTTTGATGCTATTTGGGTCATTGTTGATAGGCTGACCAAGTTAGCACATTTTATTCCTATTGTAGCCACTTATTCATCGGAGAGGTTAGGTGAGATCTACATCCGAGAGATTGTTCGCATTCATGGGGTGCCGGTATCTATCATTTCAGATCGGGGTACGCAGTTTACCTCGCGCTTTTGGAGAGCAGTTCAACAGGAGTTGGGCACCCAGGTTCAGTTGAGCACAGCGTTCCATCCTCAAACGGACGACCAGTCCGAGAGGACTATTCAGATATTGGAGGATACGCTCCGAGCCTGTGTCATTGATTTTGGAGGCTCGTGGGACCAGTATTTTCCTTTAGCAGAGTTCGCCTACAACAACAGCTACCAGTCCAACATTCAGATGGCTCCATATGAGGCGTTGTATGGTAGGCGATGTCGGTCTCCAGTCAGATGGTTTGAGTCGGGAGAGGCTCGGTCATTGGGTACAGATTTAGTTTAGGAG
Source organism: Nicotiana glauca (assembly GCA_026770625.1). Lineage (NCBI taxonomy): Eukaryota > Viridiplantae > Streptophyta > Magnoliopsida > Solanales > Solanaceae > Nicotiana > Nicotiana glauca. The sequence continues at coordinate 102,601 of MU772385.1, forward strand.
GCCTTGGTGAAGGTCAAGATCATTCAGGACATGCTTCGTTCGGCTTAGTCACAGCAAAAGAGTTATGCGAACCGTAAGGTTCAAGATGTATCTTTCATGGTTGGTGAGCGGGTCTTGCTCCGAGTGTCACCTATGAAGGGCGTGGCGATATTTGGGAAGAAGGGAAAGCTTAGCCCTAGGTTCATTGGCCCATTCGAGATTCTCGATCGTGTGGGAGAGGTGGCTTACAGACTTGCCTTGCCACCCAGCTTGTCAGCCGTGCATCTAGTGTTTCATGTGTCCATGCTTTGGAGGTATCACGACGATCCAACCTACGTGTTAGATTTCAGCACTGTCTAGTTGGACAAGGAGCTATCTTACGAGGAGGAGCCGGCAGCTATTCTAGACCGGCACGTTCGACAGTTGAGGTTGAAGAGTTTTCCTTCAGTGCGTGTCCAGTGGAGTGGTCAGCCTCCTGAGACATCGACGTGGGAGTCCGAGTATGATATGCGGAGCCGCTATCCTCATCTATTTTCCGACTCAGGTACTTCTTTCTTTTGTTCGTTCGAGGACAAATGGTTGTTTTAGAGGTGGAGAATGTGACGACCCAAAGGGTCATCACCTATTTTCTCTTTCATTTCCGCACTTCCGAGGCCTTGAAAACCTCAGTTTTACTTGCCTCGATTTGCATGCACAGTCCGGGCGCATAGCCGAAAAGATTATATGTTAAATTCTATGAAAATTTTCAAAAATGTGGTTTTAAAATGATTAAAGCTGACTTCGGTCAACATTTTTGGTAAACTGACCCGGATCCGTGATTTGACGGTCCCGGAGGGTCCGTAGAAAAATATGGGACTCGGGCATGTGCCTGGAGTTGAATTTCGAGGTCTAGAGCCCGAGAAAAGAATTTTTCTGTGAAATTATTTTTCTGAAATTAAGTAAAGAAATGGAAAGGAAATTTGATCAAAAGACTAGGGCATCGGGCTCGTATTTTGGTTCCGACACCCGGTACAAGTCTTATATATGGTTTAAGCGCTTTCTGTAAATTTTGGTTGAAAACGGACGTCATTTGACGTATTTCGGACTTGAAAATGGAAATTTGATGTGTTAAGAGCTCTTGGAAGAAATTATGAATTTTGAGGTTTAATTCATTTTGTATGATGTTATTTTGGCGATTTGATCGCACGGATAAGTCCGTAGGATGTTTTTGAGGTTGTGTGCATAATTGGTTTGGAGCCCCGAGGACTCGGGTGAGTTTTGGATGGGTATCGGATTGCATTTCTCATTTTTGAAAATCTGGTGTTCTTCAGTTCTGCAGGCTTCGAAATTGCGAACCTAGCACTCGTAAATCCGAGCTCGTAATTTCAAGCATTTTATCGCAAATGCGAAATTTTCCCTGGGCAGCCACCTTTGCAATTGCAAAAATACTCATCGCAAATGCGATGACTGCCATGGAGCCCAGACTTGGCAATTGCGAAGTTTCCCTCGTAAATGCGAACTTTCCCCATTTCTTCAGTGTTTGCAAATGCAAACCAGAGTTCGCATTTCCCATATTTTACAGGGTTCGCAATTGCGAACCCAAATTCGCATTTCCCACGTCTCCAACCTGCAATTTTCATACTTAGACGATTTTAAGCCCCATTTTTCATATTTCTCAAACCCAAACACCCATTGGCGATTTTTCAAGAACTCTTCCTTCTCCAATCCATTTGTAAGTTGACTTTCACTTAATTTCTTCCATCTTTAACATAATTTATCATATTTTCATTTTAAAATCAAGGTTTTTCATGGGTGAAAATGGGGATTTTGGGTAGATCCTAGGTTTTCTTAAATTTGGGAATTTGGACCTCAATTTAGGGTCCGATTTCAAAACTAATCATAGATATAAACTCGTGGGGGAATGGGTAACCGGGTTATAGTTCGAACCTCGGGTTTTGACCACGTGGGCCGGGGGCATTTTGGGAATTTTTGAGTAAAACTATGGGAAATTCATTTTCATGCATTCAAATTGATTCAATTAGCATTTGTTGATACATTCAAGTAATTTGTGACTAGATTCGAGCGGTTTTGTGGTGAATTTGATGGGTAAAGCTACACTAGAGGGTTGAGTTGATTTTTGAGGTAAGTGTTTGATCTAACTTTGGCTTGAGGGAATAGGATTAGAGTGTTGTTTTCTAATTGCTAAATGTTGAGTACGGTGCATAAGCATGGTGACGAGTATCTATACACCGGTGTCTAGCATGACCGTGGGTTCTTGTTTGTACTTATTCTGATATTGTTATGACTCTTCCATGTTAATTGGTGAATTCTATGTAATGTGAAGAGTATGGGGACTAATTATGAACTGTAAATTCTTTGGAGCGTTGGCTCGAACAATAAAAAGACTATTGAGTGAGAAATGAAGGGAACAGAAAGAGATATGATTAATACCTTGCCGGGATGGTTTGTATATATTGATTATCTCCCTTGCCGGGTTGTGAAGGTTATTGTTGTTGCTCCCTTGCCGAAATTTAGCTGTTAAATGGTGTTTTTCCCTTGTCGGGTCGTTTCTTATTATTTGTCTATCCCTCACCCCATTTGGTTGTGATTACTGTTTGGGTGAGGAAGAGTGATAATGCACGAAGGGTCATTCCGTGCCATGTTGTGATCATATTTACACGAAAGGGTCATTCCGTGCCATGTTTGATTATATTTGCACGAAGGGTCATCCCGTGCCATGTTTTGATTATTTATGCACGAAGCAACATTCCGTGCCCTTATTTGATTATAATTGCATGAAGGGTTATTTTGTGCCATGATATGAGAATAAGCCAACTCTTGGTCAAACCTTTCTAATTCAAAGCTTTCGACTGAACTGTTTCCTTCAAATTCATTCCAAATTTTTTCTGAACCAAAACAAACGACGTACATTAGTCATAACACATAACATAGAGCAAATCATGCCCGGGATCTGGCGATCAAGGAGCAAAAGTTCAAAACGACCGGTTGGGTCATTATATCTTCCCCCACTTAAACACACATTCGTCCTCGAATGTACCCAGAGTTGTTCTAGAAGCCACTCAATAGCTGAATAACCTTACCAAGCATATACCCGGGGGTGATCCCATGACACTCTATCTCGCATAGGTCCGATAACATAACATAGCTGAAATTTCACAACCCATCTAGTCAATAAACCATAGAACCACACTGCACTTTCCGAAATCATACACAAGATCAGAACCTCACATCTATAGTCAGAATAAGCCCGAACCATCTGTAATAACCCATAACTGTAACCTCAGGTGTAATCATATGATATGCTACATAACCCAAACACTCGAAATGATAGCTTCTATTTACGACAGTTGCCCACAACACCCGAATACCGGTAGAGAACCTCTTATCAACTAAGGTCTTATCCCAACACTTTCATATACTGCCAACGATAAATGAAACACGCAATAAACCGTAACCATTTCCTAGATCAACCGTTCATGAAGCCGCTTCTCTTTTGACTAGTACCACAACAGATTCTGAGCCAAACCTCGATACTATCCTCCCAACCAGCTTAAATCAAATCCGTTCGTATTCATTAGTGACCCCAACAATCACTTGAATCCAACGCACCACTCTGGTGATATGACACCTCAATACAGGCCTAAGCCACAACTTGTATAATACGCGCACCAATAAGAACGATCTGAACATACTCAAATCATGAAAAATGACTCAGACGAAAGAGTTGTACCTCAAGCTCATCTGTACCATCACAACACAAGGCTGAGATCCTGTCTCACATCATAGAAATAGAACACCTAAATCTACCCCAAAGGGTCATATCTCCACATAGCCTCGCTACAAATGAGCGATCCTATCCAAACACTGTTACACCTGAAACACCTCAAGTCACTATGCTCAAATCGACAGCCACGCACAATTGATGTCTGGAAACCAAGCAAATCATTACACCCATGGTAAAACCAATAACATAGGCCACGCAAGCCTGATAGAACATAACTTGTACGTCAATCACCGAGCAACACCCAATTACTCTTCCCGCTCGACTCTCACTATGAATCCCTAATAGAACCGCACCACATGTGCCCACAACCAATGAATCATAACGTCTCGCATCACAAAAGCAATTCATAGATCTCCCCAGATCACTAACAAGCTCACTAACGATCAAATCAACATATCCCTCAACAATAAAATTTCGAGGCCAACCAAGCCGACACAAGCTAGAACACACATCCACATTTATCTGCCAACAAACCAATCATCAAGGAAGCCTGAAGCTACTCCTTCCACTACTACAGCTCATATCGGAGCCATACGATATGGTGCCTGACATCAAATCAATACTGAAATCCACAACCTCGTCCGGCGACATGCCCGACCATAAGAAATACATCCGAAAAGTCCCTCAACTCCGGAACTGAATTTATGATAGAAACCTCTGCACTGACATCCATCACGAAGGCCCAATTAAGAAAAGCAACCCTTCCCAGCCGTCCGCTGGTCTTTGGAATATAAGCCACACTGCTAGAACATAATCCGACGCACCTCGCCACTCAACCTATGGCGTTTCTGGAAAAGCCCATAGCGCAATAGTCTAGAATAACCCAACATTGAGTCAACTAGTCTACACCATAACATCATATCCAAAATCTAACTTACCAAGCAAAGAAAGTTCCACTCGGGCCTCCAAATCCCTTGTAGTTGCTAAACAGTGCCGACACACGCGATCTACAACTACATCATAGCCTATACATGAGAACTTCCATCTCCACATCCACACGGCACATGAATAATCATATCTGATCCCAAATTTCGCCGTCCGAGTACGTGCACACCTTTAATACCCAATCATTCCATGGTAAATACTCTAGAAAATTTCTGTGCCATCAGGCAAACCCACATACCACCAGTTGATCCAACGAGAAAATGCCGCAATAATACCGAAGTATCATCAGTTTAATCACATTACCCTTTTTCTGAGACATATACTCTCGTCAAATCACTTCCAATTAGCAGTACCATTTCCTTGATTATCTAAGGCTACCCGTTGCCTAAGAGTTTTATGAACTTCCTTTCAAAACTGAACTGTAACCTAGCACACGCCAGTCTCGGTCCTCTACAATATACCGCATATACCATACCATCCAAGGATAACATGAAAAATTTTATCTCCCTTCCGAGCCACAAACCTCTACGCACTTATCTAGTCAGGAACTTCCATTGATCTCATCTAGAAGATAGTCATTGCACATCCCATGCCTAGAAAATGCACCACTTCAACCACGGTAGAAATCAACAAGAACTCTCCCGATTTCGTTTACATAAATTAATCTGCCAGGACTGAATCCTTCTAACTCGACCAAGCTAAGCAAGCCATCAAAACCCAAGAGCATTGCTACAAAATACCTGTACGAACTCATTACCTCGAACACATACAAAGAATTAATCATACCGATTCGGTCTACTATCAAGCTATTTATCTATCTAGATTTCCTTTTGATTCATTTTCAACTAGATATCCCCTCTTACTATAGCACCACAATGCCTCAACTCAGGCTTACCACACGAGACCCAAGCATAAGACCACCCTGTCTAAGACCCATGAGCCACTGAATACTCTCTCAAATATTCATAGGAACACCACATTCCAGAATACTTTACTCTGAAGAACGTCCTGCAAATCTAAATTTGTTACCTTTACTTTCCTAATACTGATACATAGAATCCTATAAATAATATAAAAATACCACAAGTCTTGACCTCTTCCAATGAAAACACAGTCTCTAATCACATACACAACCTTAAGATACCTGATTGTTCTCTATAGAATCTTGAACACATTAGAACCATCCTCAAAAGTCATTCACTCTTTATTCAAACTGCAACTTACCTGACCTAACGAACAGAACCACCTGTGCCTCATTGGCACTCCGATACTACAAAAATGAAGTCCTTATCCAAATATAAATGAGCAACTTCCTGCTTTATACGCCGAGCATCCTTTACTAATAACGCTCTCGACCTTCCGTGGTTCTCACTCTCTATGATACATAATGTAACCTTTGTCAAAAAATTTCCTTTGCTCTATTCATAGCTAACTCACCCGCACTCCCCTAACTGAAACCAACATAGCACCTAACCGTGCAATCAGCTGCTCGCAGCAGACTCCCCCACTTGGCTCGAACCCATATATCGAGATACACTCAATAACTCATAACACCTTTTACTCTATTGATGCCATAGTATCATAGTGATATTAAACTCAAATCGTTTATAAGTTTGTGAAAACACAGATCATCCAGTGCTGTAATCTTTTACAATTCTCGCATTCATCCCTGCATCAGTTGAGTCCACTCCCTTAAGCGTCCCGAATTTTCAAATTTCAACACGTACCCTTCAATTACACATGAGACCTTCTAACATACACATAAGGATCATACCACTTAAGAACACTCCGCAGGAGATAACCCACCTGCTTCGCATCAATTTAAAATTTCCGCATACCTTCCACCGTCATGCATATTACACAGTCATTTAGTCTTCCTGGGTCTGAACTCATACCGCCATATGAAATTCACTTCACTCCCCAACTAGGAGACATGAAAAGATTCTTCACGTGCCCATAACTCGGGCTACACATCAAATCACAATAGTAATCGAACACTTAACAGTTCATCTATTATCCAGCAGACTTCTTCGTCACTACCAAGTCATATAGATACATCTCGCAGTACTAACATACTCATCAAATGGATATCCAACCGCAATTCCTGCTAATAGGGACAATACCGAACATAAAAGTTCAAACACTCGCTCACACAATCAGCACCTCGGTGCTCAAGCCATAGGCAAAGATCCGGCCTCAAGTCCTCCAGACTGGCCGAACATCAAACTCACAGAGATCACATCTCGCAACCTTGATGGGGGAATCACAAGACATCAAGGCACATCTGATATTGAGCGCTCATGCGCGCATACAAACACGTGGAAGGAATTTTAATAGTTTCTTTTCACGTTGAATTAAGAATGCACGATAAGAATTCAAGAATGTGAAGTTTTCCTAAAGGTTTTGCAGCCTCTCGAGGATAAATACAAACGTTGCCATACTGATCCGCGAGACTCTACTAAACCTGCTCATGACTCGTGAGACCTAGTAACCTAGGCTTTGATACCAACTTGTCACGACCCAAACCCCGCACTGGTCGTGATGGCGCCTTTTGTGAAGACGAGGCCAGCCAACTAACCCAACTTATCCTTTTAGAATAGTTAACCTTAATAAGCAGCTTTAATATGTTTAAAGAACCACAGTCTATCAAAAGATCTCTTTATTAAATGCAGAATAAAACCCAAACACAGCCCAAACCGGGGTGTCACAAGTCACGAGCATCTATAAGAGTATTAATACAACTACATTACCTAAAATATACAAAGCCGGAATAATGAACCAAAAGAGAGAAAAATTGTGCTACGAACGCAGGCAGTCACATCGCTATTCTTATAGCTCTGCCTCTAATTAGCTAAAACCCGCTATCGGGTGAACAAATACCTATATCTGCATGCCAGGTGCAGGGAGTAAAGTGAGTACTCCAACTTAGTAAGTAATAATGGTAAATAACAACTGAACAGCAAGAAATCAAATAAAGCAAACCATCATGCTATATAGGAGCAGTGAAAAGCCCTTTGAGAGAAAGCAGTGAAGCTATAAAACCTTTAGAAATATCTTAGCTCAGTTTAAAACCTCGTTTGAAATGACTTTTTCATTAGTTATGCAAATGAATGTAAAAACAAATAGTGCTGATAAGCACAAAAGTTTGCCTCTGGGGCACCACACTCGGTTATCAGATAATACAAGAACAACAGGTGAATATTGCAAGAAGAAGCACAAACATCATATAATGGCAGACAAATGAAATAAGGTAAACATATAAAGTAGTACCGGTACCGCTACGGCATGCAGCCCGCTCCATATATCGCTACAGCATGCAGCCCGCTCCATTTAACATCGACGATGCTCACTGGGGTGTGCAGACTCTGGGAGGGCCCTTTACGGTCCAAGCACAATATCAAGCCATCTCGTGGCATCAATCTAGGCCCTCGGCCTCATATCAATATCGGTATAACACTGTTGCGACGTGCAGCCCGATCCATAAGTATCCTCACAATACAGGCCCTCGGCCTTACTCAGTCAGCAAAATTACATAAGCCACTCGGGCAACAATAAAACATGATGCTCAGCCCAAAAATATTTTTAGTAATATCATTTCGAGTGTTTAAGGCATAATAACTTGGCTGAGTTTTAAACCAATGGAAAAATACATGACCGAGTTGAAATATATAATTCAAACACAGAGGAATTATAAACAACAATCCCCGAAGGGTTCAAATAGCTGTCACTAAGCCCCAAATATAGCAAGCAGCCCACATGATGATGATAACAAGTAATTTTAGTCAAATAGGCAGTAAATTTATCAATCGGGACGGACCAAGTCATAATCCCCAATGGTGCTCTACCCCACGCTCGCTATCCGGCTTGAAAGTCACATCAATACAGCACTATGATGTGCACATCTGGGATTTCAAACCTCCAGGATATCACTTACAATCATTACTCACCTCGAACTGGCAAAATCTCTAGCTCGCAACGCCTTTGCCCCTCAAACCGGCCTCCATGCGCATCGAATCTATCCAAAATCAGAGTGAATATATCACAATATGCTAAGGGAACAATACCCAATCGAAAACAATCAAAAAATAGCAAAAATGTCGAAATTAGCAAAACCCGAGCCCCGGGCCCACTTCTCAAAAAATCCAAAAATTAACATCATCGGATTCCTCATCTCGCCACGAGTCTATACATACCAAAAACTCCCAAATCCGAGCCCAAATGACCCTTCAAATCCCACTTTGGAATATCAAATTTCCAAGCCCTAGCTTTACCCCCTTTTGATGAATTTCCACAAATTTTTATGTTAATTCTACCATTAAATCATGAATTTAGGTCAAGGAACTCACCTCCAATCACACCTAGTCAAAATCTCCTTCAATTTCCGTCAAAAAGCTCTCAAGGTCGATCAAAAATGGTGGAAATAAACTTAAGATCGCGGAACAAAATGATCTTTAAAACCCTTCTCTGAACAGTGATATTCGCATCTGCGGTTCCTTTATCGCATTTGCGGCAACCACTTCTGCGGTTCTACCTCCACTTCTGCGGATATTCATTAAGTCCACGACCGCTTCTGCGATCATCTCTCCGCTTTTGCGCATCCCACTTCTGTGGATACCTGTCCGTTTCTGCGGAAATACCAAGGCCACACCAACTCTCTTCTGCGACTCATCTAGCGCATCTGCGGCATCGCAGATGCGTCCCCAAGCCCGCACCTGCAGAAACAGCAAACCTTCCAAGAACTCGCACCTGCGAACCTTCCTTCCGCACCTGCGCAACCGCATTTGCAGTTCCTTTTCCGCATATGCGGATATACTAGAAATCAGCTACACAACAATCTCATAAGTCCAAAATTCATCCCGATGGCCATCCGAAATCACCCCGAGGCCCCCGGGACCTCAAAAAAAAGTGCCAAACCATCCTAAAACATCAGTTAAACTTGCTCCAATCATCAGAACAACACAAATAACACCAAAAATATCCAATTACATCGGATTCAAGCCTAAGTTCTTCTAAAACTTCGGAATTACGCATTTGACACCAAAACACCTATGAATGACCTGAAATTTTACACACACATCCAAAATAACCTAACGAAGCTACAGTAACTCTCGGAATCCCATTTCGACCCTCGGATCAAAATCTCACCTATACATTGGAATTCACCAAAATACTAACTTCGCCAATTCAAGCCTAATTCTACAAAGGACCTCCTAAACCACTTCCAATCACACTCCTAAGCCATAAATCATCTAACGAAGCGAACCAAGTCATAAAAAGTCTGATCCGAGCTCGTATACAAATAAGTCAACTCTTGGTTACACCTTTCAAATTCAAAGCTTTCGACTGAACTATTTCCTTCAAATTCATTCCAAATTTTTCCTGAACCAAAACCAATGACCTACATTATTTATAACACATAACACGGGGCAAGTCATGCCCGGTAACTGGCGATCAAGGTGCAAAAGCTCAAAACGACCGGTCGGGTCGTTATATGAGGGGAGATTTTGGTCTTTGGGCTACCATCACGGCTCCTACTTCTTCCTTTTTAGATATAACCCCTGACTGCAAAGCATTATTCTTACCCTGTAATGCCTCAAAATTAGTTACCATTCCACCCTTGATAACTTGTGATTCTCAATAACCATTAACCTTTCATAGTATTGTGGATCCTAGGCCTGAACAAAGAATTTATTCATTTGCTCTTATTCCAATGTCGCCCTTACTTTTGCAGCTTTCGATCTCCATCGAGTAGCATACTCGCAAAAAGTCTCCGTTGGATTCTTCTTGAGATTCTGGATATAGAAAATATCTGGTGCGTTCTCTGTATTAAACCTGAATTGATCTATGAAAACTGATGCCATATTTACCCAACTAACCCATTTCTTTGGATTTTGACTGATGTACCAAGACATAGTATCTCCAGTGAGGCTCCTCATGAAAAACTTCATGTGGATTCTTTCATCCTTAGCAACTCCTACGAGCTTGTCGCAGTACGTCCGTAGGGTCACTTGTTCCGTCAAACATTTCGAACTGGGGAGGGTTGTAACCCTTCAGAAGTTCTACGTCCGGCTGAATACACAAATCTTCATAGTTCAAAATTTAAATTCCTTTATCACATTCAACACCCTGGACTCGATTAGCAGGCTTCTTGAGCTCCTCTGCCACATCATTGATATGCAGGTCCTTCTCGGTAGACTCCGGTATGCATAAGGTCTATTATGGAGTGTAGGGTAAGGTTTCTATGTATATGGGGTTGCTTTGATGGACTCCAGGAATTTGGGTATAGGTACATTCAGGGTAAGGGATAGGTTTGACAAGTTTTGGACCTGCGCAAGCTCCCCTTGTAACTGCTCAAGCTCCCCTTGTAAGTGGAGTGTTTCGACCATTTGAAGTTTTAGTATTGTCTTCATGCGTGGCATTGTCTTTCCTGATATTGCTTGTATCATCCATTCTGGCCTTTTCTTTTCTTTTAAGATCGCTTAGAGGATGAGAAGGTGAAAGACTTCTTAATCTGGTATGGTATGTTGATGATTCCAGTATGTGGGAACCAACCTTTAGGGATGAGAATAATCAAAATAAAGAAAAAAAATAACAAAAAGTAAACAAGTTAGTAAGGAGTATGATAAGGTTACATGTGGTATTTAAAGACATATTGCTGAATAAATTCGCATCCTAACTTGGGGACCTCATTGTGCCCGAGGTAGGCCTAAGCGACTTATAGATTTTGAGAAAAGCTGATTCCAATAAGTGCATCTTTTCTTTAAAATAATCTGAATCTCAAATAAAACGACAATAATAAAAAAGAGTCACTAATGACACTTGCCTTATTACAACCAAAGCTTAAAACGAGTCTAGAAAGCAAGCAAAACATAATTTCTAATCTGTTCGGTCCCAAAAGCACTTCTCCATGCTTGGCCTTCTTTGCTCCATCAATCAAGTTCCCAGGTCACATATGTCCAGCAACAGATACACCCTTGCTAGGATACCTCCTTCGTTTCCATCCATGTTTTGACAATTTGTAACCATGTTTCTCATTTTCTGTTCCAATTCCATCAATCCCTGCTCTAAATATTCCAACCTCTCTTTTTATTTAGTGGTGATCTCTCACCATTCGTTGATTGCTTCCATGTCCGCTTTGTGTTGTTCCAAATGTCTGGCCTCAGATTAAAAAATCCTTTTGCGTAACCTCCTATATTTTACTTGGGCCTCGGCAGAGTCGTCTATGACCCTATTTCCTAAATAAATCCATGTCTTGACTTCTTATGCTATGTCATCGACCAACCATGATAGATAAAAATACACATGGCCAACATGGTATCGATTTGGCTTGATGGTATCCTTCTCCACCATGACCTTTAGATGCCACATGTGATGTGACTACTACTTGAATTGAATAGCATCACATTGGAAATTTGCTTTGTAATGAACCATCTTGGAGACTTGAGGTATAACTTGTTTTCTCCCGACCTGTCTCAAGACCATACTCGGAGCATAGAGATAGATACCCCTCAACCCAATCAGCACTACATGAGGATCATCTCCTGACCTAATGATAAACTCGCTGGTAGGGAACCACTCGAACATCTAATGGACCTTGTCATTCGTCAAACTGCTAAAGAAGTGCACCCAATCCACATCATTTTTCGGTAGTGCAAACTTGTCTAGAATGAAAGTCATTCTTTTTGGATTGTAAAAAGCTATGTGGTCATTCCATGGTTGCCGAAGAAATTCCTGACGGTACTGCCCTTTTTGAAGATGCTCCAACAACCATATTTGTAATAATAAGGTACAACCCTCAAAATGTCAGAATCCCTTGTTACAACGGTCCAAAGCTCGTTATATTTCTACCACGATCATTAGGACGATAGTGTAATTTTTTCCCTCAATTCCTTCTATTAGGGGCTTGGTAACCATATCTAAACAGATATGAATCCTTTCTCCTTGCATTGGGAATACCAACATGCCTACAAAATAGATAATAAACATAAGAACCCGATAGTGGGTCCAATCCAACAAAGTAATAGCAAACTCATCATGGTAATGGCGGTAGGACTTGCTGTGGCTGTAACGTGCGTAGAGGAAGTCGAAAGGTATGTAAGACTTCTTTAAGAAAACTAACTCATCATTCTTTCTAAAACCTTTCATTTTCAGAAACCCTCGGGAGGTGCGCTTCTCGGGTACTAATAGACCAGGGCTATCCCAAGAAAGTCCAACAAAGCCACTTGTTTTCCCTAGAAGAGTAGTCATCTCTATATCTCCAAAATGGAAAACAATCCTCTTTTTATCCCAAACATAGTTGCGGCCTCGATCAGTATATTGTTTGGTTGAATGTCTAGCAGAGAAGGTAGATTCCCAAGAACTATTTTCACATGGTTTTTGTCAATTGGTGCGAGATTTTCCCTCCAATCCAATAACAAAGGTGAGATATTCCGAACTATGCTGAAACTGGGGACCTCGTGCCTCATTTCTACAAAACAGATTAAGTTAGCCTTTTCCCCCTCCTGATTTAGTTAATTTCACGTTAATGATCAACATATTTGCACGTTTTTCTCCAAATGATGCACAAATCGTGATTACGTCCCTTGGGATTATGAAAATCCCAGCGGACTTTGGACAATGATTGTCTTAGTGAGTTATTGCACGAGCAACGTTCTAACTTATACTAGGTATAGACATTATGCTTGCACAATTGATTTTAGAATAGGGATTCTAGAAAAGTCTAGCCGTGTATGCTCAGGTGGATAACTTGAGGGGGAAAGGCACAGAGCCGTCGATTGCACCTCTTATCGACTAGTTTTATAGCAAATAAGCCTTTTCAAATTTAAAGGGTGATTTTTAGAAAGAGTGTGGACACTCATCAAGTGCCGCTATGATATTAATATGCACGAGTGGAATATGATGCCGAGCATATTTTATGCAAAAATAACACGTTATCAAGTATTTTCACATTGAAAGCAGTAAATGTAGTATTCAATAGAACATAAAAGGAAGGAAATCAAGGAAGAAGTTAGTATGCATAATGAAAGAATTATAATAAAGCAGATAAAAGGGTTGGGGAGAGAGGTGATATAACAAACAGTTTGGAGCAAGTGAACATGATTAAGGAATAAGGGGAAACACAAATTGTAACTAAGAATTGCATATGAGTTTATATTGAGGGGAAATGGGGAAAAGGACGTGCATGTAGAAATTAAAGGAAAAAATGGGAGCGGGAGACTCGGATAATAGCACAATAGCAAAGATACACTTATCCGAGAAGACTAATTCACAAAGATCAAGTTCATTTATGGTAAGAGCCTAAAAAATCCCAGTAGAGTCGCCATGCTATCGAGCTCCCTTTTTCTCGTGAAATTGGGTTTCGACATTTGACAACTCCTTTTGAGAAGGTAAATGGATTGGTCATGGGGAGAGTGGCCACTAACGAATTACGGTACGCTAGGGCACCAATTGCAAATAACTCCGATTATACCAATTTGCATCACCATAGATCGGGTAAGGGCTCAAATTACCTTGAGGGGACGGTGTTAAGCACCCCTCGAGGTTCACAATAGTAGGTCCTATCTGAACTTAACTTATTGAATTAGTCTAAAGAAAGAGAAGGAATCATTTAATAGGGATGTGGGTCCTATGTTTTTAGCCTATACGATCACCCCGTGCAACATAAATAATACTTCGTAACTCCCCCAAGATGGGGGTGTTACTCATATTATTCATCGGGCACAGACTATCATTTCCTGCTACCCATTACTATCTTTCAATTTTTACCTAAAGCGCTTTAATCAATTCCAACTCGTGTCCTATACGTGCACTACCCGTCTCTTACCTATGGTCTTGGAGGCATTGGGATCTCTATTTTGGGATGGTTCTAGACTTAGCTTAGGTTGCTTAAAATTTTAAAAACTAAGCGACATACAAAACATATTGGACTTTTCTTGCAAAAGTAAATAAAGGCTCAACTTAGCTTCCACACGTAAGGTAGAAAATGCACGCAAAACATATTGGTGTATTGATAGTTTAATCCGTTAAGGATATTAGATCATATATACATGATTTCTACGTGACTCTAGATTTTAAACATGCTAACAATAGTTTCTAGGTGATTCTGTAATTGCCCATTGATTTCAATTTAAAGTCTTTTAACTTATAGGCAGGTTACCTATGTGACTTACTCGACAATTGACAACTGAAATGCTTCTGAATTATTAGTTACTCCTACAAGCATACTTTCTAGCGGTATGTAGAATTTTAGTTTTAGTATTTGACACAAATAGCAGTTATCCCTGTGAGCATGCGTTCTACTTTTAGAGATTGAGTCAGTTTAATTATTCTTAAAGACATGAGTATCAACTACGCGATTATGATGATTGATTAATGTCTATTAACATGCTTTCCAAAGAAACAGATCTGAGTATGCTGTAATTATGTTAAACAAAACAGACAATATACTCGTATAATTTATTTTAATAAGAATAAAATCCTTATAGGCAGGTTTTCTAACATGCGATAGCAGACATAAGCATTTAAACAAATTTTAGTACACAATTTTTGGGCATAAAATAAAATCTATGGGCATGTTATCTAACATAATAAAAGCAGAAACCCTATAGGTATGTTGTCTACACACAGAAAATCAAATAAACCCATTTCCCAATTTTGTTATCACCCTCAATCGATATTACACATAATTATTACAAACCAGAATCAACTGAATAAATTACAAAGTATGTAGTCTATACGAAGACTTCAGCAGGCCTAAAACAACATCGCAATGATCCAGGCCCTTCAATCCACAACTTATCCAAAAGCAAGTGTTCATAGAACCACAAAGTGATTGACTCACTTTTGTTTTAAAGCACAGGTTTACCAAGGCCAATCCTCTGGTGTGTCAGAGTTCCCAAGGGCTTCGTGAATCCCGAGCAGTGCTTACACTAGAGTAAAAAATTAGAACCACCTTAAGGGAGGATTAGAGACCAGATCCTGGTGTGTCAGAGTTCATGGGGGTCTCATAACCCTGAGCAGTGCTCACACCAAAAAGCTAAGGATAATACTCAGATAAGCAAGGATTAGAAGAGTGCAGCACATGATTAGGAATCATACTTAGGGATAGAGTCACACACAGAAACAGAGACAAACGCTTTGAAACTAACAAGTTTGAATAACAAGGGAGCAAAACATACTTCACAAGGACAGTAAAGAATTTAGATTAAGAAAATTGCATGCTGGTGATTAGTAAGAACTAATAGCATAGTGAGCACAGAATAATATACTAACAGAATAGATTAAGGGGTACATGATAGACTGGTTTTTGGGAATGATATTAAACACACTTAAGGACAACATTGAGTGCACATAATCAAACAGGTTTCAACACTAGGTTAAGACAATCCTAACACACATAGAGCAATGAATCTAGTACAGTAGTATATTGAGTAATTAAATGATACAGAGGTTTAAGTGACTTAATGTAATGATCCGGCATGTTGTTTTAATAATTAGTGTCTCATTCAACGTCTTAAAACCCCCAAAAGCTTCGTAATATGCATTATGACCTGCATGTGTGTTCGAGTTTGGTTTTCGTAAGATATGGAGTTAAATTTAAAGAAATAAAAAACAAAATCTCATTTTGAAGCTCAAATGGAAAGAGTTGGCCGAAGAGTTGATTTTTGAGCAAACGACCTTGGAATGGATTTTTAATGATGTTAATGGCTTTGTAAGGTGATTTCAGACTTAGTTGTGTATCCGAATTTAGATTTAGAAGCCTTTAGGACAATTCAGCTTATACTGTTATATGTGCGGACGGGGACTATTAATATGATGGATATTGGTTGGATATGATAATAAGTGCATAAGACATATTATAAGAGATATGGGGTCTAACGAAAGTCCTAAGTCTAAGCCGAGTTGGAAAATTTACATAATAGACTAAAATTTCAAAAGAATGCGCACAAGACCCTATTTTAACATGCATATATACATACATATAAGATTTTATGTGATTCAAAACCTATAAAATGAACGATCTTTGAGTCTATTTTGCAACGCTTCAAACCGTTCACAATTTGGAAATTCCTACACAAAGTTATGACCAAATTACCAAAGGCTGAAAAATGCGATCCTGTGGGAGAAATTATGCGATTGCATAATAATTATGCGGTCCGCATACTTGATATGCGACTGCAAAACTGGTCGCATAGTGCTCCAGAACTTCCCAGTTTTGGGCACCCAGTTATGCGACGCGTATGCAATCACATACTTGATTTCAGAGGGTTAATTCCCCTATTTTCATAACCCGACCAGATTTTGATAAATAGGCTTTGGTGTTTCTTTTGGCGTGATTTTTTGAGTATTCTAGACAGAGGTGAGAGAATTTTAGAGAGAGAAGGAGTAAACCCAATATTCAAAATATCCAATCTTGCATCAATCTTCAAGAATCAAAGAACTCAATCATAAGATCTTCATCTAATAGGTAAAGTTCTGACCATAGCCTTCAATTTCGAGTTTGGTGTAATAGATTGGGGATTAAGTGTATGATTATTAGGTGTAAGAGTATTATGAATACATATATGTACACAAAAATCTTGTGTGAAGATTTTTGAGTTCAAATGGGCAAAGATTTGGGTTGGAAATGGCAGAAATCTTCTAAGACTTTAATTGAAGATTTGGAGGCCGAATTGTTATCAGAATTTAGTAATTTTGGCATTGTTAAACTCATGATTAGATGGGCTTTCATATTTCATGACTTTCGTTAAATTACGATACGTGGTCCCCATGGGTGAACTTTGAGTTAATTTTAGATTTTTATTGAAAAAGTAGTATTTTCTTATGAAATTGATTCTGTAAATTTGTTGATTGTATCGAATTTTTTTGGCTAGATTCGGGCTATTCAAAAATGGATAATCGAGGAAAAAGGCCTAGTAGATTAAATTGGAGCGAGTCGAGATAAGTATCTTGCCTAACCTTGTGTGGGGGATTTCCCCTTAGGATTTGAGTCTCCTGTGTTGATTGTAGTTCGTGTACGCAAGGTGACGAGTGTGTGCTCGTACTTATATGTGAAAATTGGTCTTTTAGAGTTCTTAGGTCCTTATATTCACTTTGTATAAATGTGTTCATGACACGACTAAGTTTCCTATTTAATAGTTTCACATCTACATGCTTAATTGAATATAATTGCTTCATGATTCACTCTTATTAGTTGTATTGCGTATTTACTTTTGGGATTATGGGATAGCACCTGAGAGATTTTCCCTGTACTTGATATTTATTTTGGGACTACGAATGAGTATTCCGGGAGATCCACTGCACATATATTGATTTTTGACTGTAGTGACGGATACTAAGAGATCCTCAGCACATATATTGAGGATATGAAGAGATACCCAGCACATATATTGAGGATATCAAGAGATCCTCAGGATACTTAGAGATCCCCAACACATATATTGAGGATACCAAGATATTCCCAACATATATATTGAGGATGCCAAGAGATCCTCGGGATACCAATAGATCCCCAACACATATATTGAGGATACCAAGAGATCCTCGGGATACTACGAGATCCCTTGCACATATATTGAGGATACTAAGAGATTATCGGGATACCAAGAGATCCCTAGCACATATATTGAGGATACCAAGAGATCTTCGGGACACCAAGAAATCTCGAGCACATATGTTGAGGATACTAAGAGATCAGGATGCCAAGTGTTAGGGTTCAGGTATTAAGACCCGTATTGTATGATTTTGAGATGAGGCGTCACAGGGTAACTTATATTTGAAGGTTATCTTTTGAAAAGATTATATTTAAAGGTACTCATATTTAACTTTTTAGTTAAATATTTTGAAATGTCATAGGATGACTTATACTCGATGAATATTTGTTGAAAAGAATATACTCAAAAATCATTATTTTGAAAGAATCTCTTTCAAAAAGAAACCTCATTTGAAAAAGTATATTTCGAACCGTTTTTATCACTTGAAAGGTTTGAATATTTGATTGACGCTTGCTAGTTAAGACTTAAGGTTTCAATTATCGGAGCTGTTGAGTTATGACTTGTCTTTACCGTAATTGTGATTTCAGATTTGGGTTGTCTCCTCGTTTACTTTTCCATGTTTTCCTTATGATGTTCTGCTGAGTACTTGTTGTCTTATTTCCTTATTGAAATTACTGTTTTATTAGCCGTATCGCGTAGTCTCTATAGAAATATCATGTTCTGTTTATTGGACCAGTAGGTGTCTTGACTGTTCCTCGTCACTACTCTATCGAGGCTAGTCTTGATACTTACTTGACACCGCCATGGTGTGCTTATACTATACTTCGGCACATTTATTTTTTTGTGCAGATCCACGTATTGTTCGCTAGTAACAGTGGCAATTCTTAGCGAGGAGACTCAAGGTAGCCCTGATGCTGTGTTCGCAGGCTTCGGAGTCACATTCCTATTTTATATTCACATTGTTGTACTTATTTCCATACGATTGTGTTTAGAAGTTGTAGCGAAACTCTGTAGAGCTTATGACTTGTACTACCGGGTTTCGGGAATATGGTCATTATAGAAGGAATTCATTCCAGAAGAATTTTAGATGTTATTATTTATTGTTGTTATTCTGCAATTATTAGGCTTACCTAGTAAAGAATACTAGGTGACATTACGAAATCCAACGTAGGGGAAATTGGGTTGTGACACTTAATGATTCAGATGCAACAGGAAAAGTTTAAGTAATGAGGCAATGAACATCAATATCAGCGAGTGACGGTGCAGATTGTTGGCCTTGGCTTTTAGCCGTCCATAATCAAAACATAATGTAGTAGTATAGAGTATAAAGTTTTTTTTAGTGAAAGTAATTTCAAGTTTTAATCATGTCCTAAGCGGAAAGAGCGAAGGGGTTTAAATAGCATTAGACTAGGGTACATAAACATGAAAAATAATCAATCAATCAATTTAATATTAAACTCAGAACATTATTTAGGCAAGCCAAGAAAAACAATACATAAACGCGTAGTCACAGTAATCAAAACAAGTCTAGGAATTAAAGATTCTTAGGTAATAATTAAGGCAAGAGTCATAAATAGATAGACAGAATCAGTAGGGAAATAAAGATTCGAAACCCTAATTTTTTAGGGTAAGTAAATTAGTCAAAAACAACTAAAGGAATAGCGCATATACACATAGGTACGCGAAAAAATTAAAGAGAAAATACTTGAAATAAAGGAACCATAACAGATCTGAAAAGATCTGAGCCCTAATTTTGGGCGAGTAAAATTAGTCAGAAAATTCACGAAAATCACAATAGAATGCACATAGACATGTATGCGGAACATTAAAGAAGATACTCAACCAAAAATAAAACTAGAACAGATCTTAAAAGATCTGATCCCTAAAAATAATTTAGATGATAGAATTATCATAAAAATAATTTTTCATGCAATTAATGAGTATTTGTATAATAAAATGTAGGAATAAATTGATTTTAAAACCTTTTAAATTTATAGAAAATTAAAAAAAAAAATCTTTTATGTATTTATAAATCAAGTGATGATACATATGCATTATTTTAAAAGTATATATCTATATTTAAAAATATGAGGAAAAAATTGGGTATCAACATATAAATGTCTAGTGGCCTTATGAGAGCAAAGGCGTGGTTAGTGAGGATACTTAGGAGAGCTGCATTCCATATTAGCACTCGCAGCCAGCAAAGTCTCCTTTAGAGTTATCTATATTTTTTTTGTCTAATTTGTATTCTGGACAGATGCTGTAATTTATTTTACTCCCTATTTGATGCTCAAACACTTGTGACACCGGATCTTAGGGGTATTTATGAGTTATTTGGTACAGTAGTTGGGAAATACATTATCAATTACTTTGTAAATTTTATTCCTTATTATTTAATTGAAGGAAATTTATGATTCAAATTACTAAAATGAGTAGTCGAGTTGAAAAATTATTGTTTGCTTGCTTGATAGCGGTAGTAGATGTCATCACGACCTTTAATAGATTTTGGTTCGTGACATGTATGTATCCCTAAAAAGTCATTTACTGCTCATATTTGAGAAAAGAAGTAAGTACTACTATAACGATGCTGGAACATTTAATTAAGAGTAATTTTACACTAACTATTTTTATCTAGACTTTAGTATTTCCTTAATGGGTGTGCCCAAAATAAATTGGGTCACTTATTATGAACCAGAGGGAGTAAAAGTCAATTTGACCAGTGGGGAGTACCTCCACTTTTTGGGGTATATGTTGGTAATTTACAATCTGGGAGTATCCACGGTTCATTACTTTTTTTTTCGGTGTTGCATTTATGTCCATACCCCAAGTTTCATATGGTAACCAATTTGTATGCAAAGTTTTTGAAAAGTATCCATTATTCAAAGCGTAGATAAAATCTAGGCAAAAGTACCTTAGTGAAATATGAAAAGTTACAACGTAATATCGCGCCCCTATTTTTCGTGAAAGCGGGTTTCGACGTGTGATAACTTTTTTAAATGGGTATTAAAAAAGAAGAGTCCACACCTAACGATTTTGAGGTGAGTTAGGGCACCTATTATACAAATAACTCTATTTGACTATTCAAACCCACCTAAGACCGGGTAAGGGCTTGAATTACCTCAAAGAGAAGGTTTTAGGCACTCTTCGAGGTCCACAACTGTGGGTTGCGATCGAACTTTAGACTATATGGATTATATAGTTAGTCTAGGTGATCAAATAAAATGAAGGAAAATTCAGATGTTGTAGAGTTTTATTAAAACATGTGAGAATCAGTACAAGTCTCAATAACTACAAAGATACAAACCACATTGATCTATGTTAAATGACTTAGTGTGAATAACATGCACATAAATAAAAAAGGGTAAAGGGATCTTTTTAGCCTAAAGGATCACATGTGCAATATAAATAATACTTCGCTACTCCCTTTAGGTAGGGGTTCCTCATATTATTCAGTAGGCATAGACTATCATCTCCTGCTACTCAATTACTATGTTGAAGTTGTTTACTTAAAGGCATTCTAATTCAATTCTAACTCGTATCCTATGCGTGATAAACCCATCCCATGCCTATGGTCCAGGAGGCTTTGGACCTACTATTAGGTAGTTATAGACTCAACTCAGGTGCTCAAAAAGATAAAACTAGGCAACAATTAAAAGCATATAGGACTACATACAATTGCAATAAAAGACTCAAGTAACCTCCACACATAAGCAGGAAAGCACGCAAACAGATTTCTGGTTAGGTAGTAGACAAACTAAGACGTATTAGAATAGTTATGTCGTATAGGCATGATTTCCATGTGATTTAGTATTATGCAGGTAGTGTTGTAACTTCTGGACTGGCGTATAGGTAGATCAAAACGTCATAAATCCTATAAACATGATAACTAATTGTTTGCATAATAAGGTGATGAAAACAATCTCGTAACTCTTAATTACTAATGCTGATTTTATAAATATGCATCTTAGGCAGGTGAAATACCCTATAGACACGATCGCTAATAGTCACATAATTAGGCAGTGAGGTCGTTTGAAAACACAGGATTAGTAGCGTCAATAAACACCCTAAAGGCAAGATTCCTAATAATTGACAATTAGACTTAATTTTATAAATCTTTATCCCTGTAGGCATGCTATCTAAGTGAGGCAGTACAAGCAGAATGAAGCAACTGATTAATTAGTAAGACCATATAGTCATGGTATCTAGATAAGCAAATGTATCGCATTGTTGTATCCTATAAGCATGTTATCTAAGAGCGTTGAATAGTAGATATGGAAACAAGTGTAGCATATTTGAAAAGTGAATTAAAGTGTGTGTGTGATTCCTATAGGCATGCTTTCTATTAGTATACAATACATTAAACTAAATATCATATACGGCACACTAAATGAAATAGCAAATAGACTACATAGACCATATAGGCATATTTTCTACGATCCAAGCATTAGAATATACATGTTTCTCCTGACTTCACTAACACCCCAATTATTTGTTATTACAGTTACAGGACTAAAATGGAATATAAACTCCATGGTGATAGAAATATAGACTGAAACAAATACATGCCCTATCAAACAAAATAGGCCCCACTACAAATGACCCTATGAATTTCTAGGCCTTCAGCAACCCCATCAACCAACAACAAACCCTATCACAAGGGCAGTAGAATCTTCCCAGGTCTAACAACACATATCGCCCAACTTCAGGCCCAACAAATAACTTACTTGGCCAAACGGATGTCAAACTTAATCAAACAGTTGACAGACCACTCATGGAATTGATTAATAACTTTTCACAATTAACTCTTAAAGCTATAACACATAGACAAAAAGAAATGTAATACAGGCAAGTTCACAAGGTAGATTCATGTTTGTATTTTCAGAAACAAATCTAAAGTAACAAAATTGACCATCATAGGAAAGTAAACTATTCCAAAACAAAATTTCAAAAGTAAATTGATTCAAAATTAGCCTAAAGAATTTTAGACATAAGATTTAAAAATGAAAATCTAATAGAGTCATAGACAAGAACAAGTAGAGTATAGCCTTTGCGTGAAAGATTTAACATGAATGCTTAGTGAAGACAACATAACAGAACATGTTCATGATCGCACAATCATTTACTTGAGAATGAGAAAACTTTAACATGATGCATATCAATTACGATATCAGAAAACTTATACTAAACAAAAACATGTCAACTTCATATCAATAGGACAGACAAGCATCAAACCTTACCCTAGTTGGCCACATATCGAAGAAAATGTTGGCTATGATATTTACTCTAAAGGTCTCAACTAATATTGAGGAACACATGATTGAGAAAGTCCAAAATATAATATAGTTACAAATAGCATGGAAATATGTCCTAGCTGACAGTAGAACTAAAAAGATAACAGGTTGGCCATGAATGTCTCAACAGGGATTAGAACACATTCTAGGTATGATTTGGTTATTCATAATAGTGCAGGACAAGGTAAGAAACCAAACTCAGAATAAGCAATATTAATAAGCATTCGAGCACATATATTAGCAAGCAGACTTAATAAGGTAGAATCAAGATGACAAATAGGAAGGTTGAACTACTAGAAGGCATAGAGTCTCAAGAAGAGCTTCAAAAAATATAATGGCATGTTGATTCACACAAATCCCTATAGAAATATATATGTAGAGCAGGAATACAAACAGAAAGAAATATATAACAACCCGGTCAGTCATTTTGAATAGTACAATCCATCCTCCCCATTTACCTCTAAGTTCATACTTTACAGTTCTTATGTAACTCACTGGGGTAATTAGTTCGGGTCCTGTGAGGTTTTGAAATAAATTTAGACACTTAGTCTCCAAGAAGAAAGTTCAAGTTGAATAAATTGACCAGATAGTGAAAAATGTATAAACAATCTCGGAATGAATTTTTGATGATTCTAATAGATCTATATGGTAATTTTTGTCTTATGAGTGTGTCCTGATATTTATTTTGTGGTCCGTAGCTAAATTAGACTTGAAATGGCGAAAATAAGAAATTTGAGTTTGGAAGTTTGACCGGGGGTTGACTTTTCAAATCATGGTCAGAATCCAGTTCTAAAAATTTTCATAGCTGTGCTATGTCATTTATGACTTTTGTGCAAAATTTGAGGTCAATCGGGCTTGATTTGATAAGGTTCAGCATTTAGAAGTTAGAAGTTCTTTGTTTCATTAAGCATGAATTGGGGTGTGATTCATGGTTTTAATTTTGTTTGATGTGATTTGAAGTTATGACCAAGTCTGTATGATGTTTTAGGACTTGTTGGTGTATTTAGTTGAGGTTCTGAGGGCCTCGGGTGAGTTTGGATCAAATTTGGACTTAAACCAAATGTTGAAATTTCTGCCTTCTGGTGCAATCGTACATGTGGAATTTGGCTCGCATGTGTGAGCTCCCAGAAGTGAGATTGTCATTGCAGAAGAGGAATAGAGGAGATCTAGCAGGGACTGCAGAAGCAGAAATTGAATGTAGAAGTGAGTACGCAGAAACAGACTCATTGTCCGCAAATGCGTATCAACCGCAGAAGCAGAATAAATCTCGTACCTGGGAGACTGCAAATGCGGTTATGCCGGCCGCAGGTGCAAAAATCCCTGGACAGAATGTTTTAAGTTCTAAAAAAGGATCTTCATCCCATTTCCCATTTTTACCAAATTTGAGCTTGGGGAGAGGCGATATTTGGGAGATCTTCAGAGAGAACAATGGGGTAAGTGTTCTTAACTTAATTTTGATTAGATTACCCGAATCTATTACTAGTTTTGGCATTAAATCTGTGAATTTAGTTGGAAGAGTTCAAAAACCCTCTCGGATATATTTAATGATTTGGAGGCCGATTTGTTGTCAGATTTTGGTGAAGTTTCTTGGTGAAGTTTCTACGATAGGACTCATGGTTAGATTGGGGTTCATATTCCGTTATATTTGTTGAGTTTTGAGATGAAGGCCCCATGGGCAAATTTTGAGTGCAATTTTGAATTTCCAATGGAAATTATAGAATTTCATGTGGAATTAATTCCTATATTTTGTATTGACGAAATCGAATTATTTTGACAAGATTCGAGACGTTTGGAGACCGATTTTCTAGGCAAGGTTATAGCCGAATAAAGAATTGCAAAATTTGAGGTAAGTAATGTCTAAATATGGTGTTGAGGATATGAAACCCCGGACATTATGTCATATGACTAATTTGGAGGTGACGCACATGCTAGGTGACAGGCGTGTGGGCGTGTGGGCGTGCCCCGTTGGGGATTGTGACTTGGTTCGTTCCGTAGCAACTATGAAGTTGCGTATCTGACTGAAACTATATGATACTTATGTGTTTTGGAAAGAGTTTCTATAAATTGAGATGAATGTCAGGTTTGGGCCTTGTCCAGAGCTGTTGGGACCCTCAGGGGCCTTTTTCTTATTATCTCCTCATTTTTTGATTTAAAATCTATACGCAGTCATGCTATACTTATTGTTTTTGTAATTCAGCCTTTATTACTTTGTTTTCAAAACATTTGAAATGTTGTTTTGGGCTGAACATCCTATCTTTACAGATAGCCCGAGTGCTTGAGAGGTTTATGACTGAGTAAGGCCGAGGGCCTGATCTGTGAGGATATTTATGGGATCGAGCTGCATGCCGTAGTATTTTGTTGCTAATTTATGATAGAGTAAGGCTAAAGGCCCGATTAATTTATGCCACGAGATGGCTTGTTATAGCGCTTGGGCTGAAGGATCCCCTCCGGAGTCTGTACACAACCCTAGTGAGTGCAGGTACCTACTGAGTGCGAGGCTGAGTGCGAGTGTCGAGTGCTGACCGATTGAGAGGAATGAGTGACTATGAGGAGTGACTGTTTGTAAGGTTGGAGTGAATGAATGGACAGAATGACTGTTATTCTGCGAGAATGCGTTGACTTCATCATTTTCACATCTTAGCTGTTATATATCAGTGTTTTGAAACTTTATCGCTGAGTGCGAGTGCTAAGTGCTGACCGATTGGGAGGAATGAGTGACTGTGAGGAGTGACTGATTGTAAGGTTGGAGTGAATGATAGGACAGAGTGACTGTTATTCTGCGAGAATGCATTGACTTCATCATTTCGGCATCTCAGTTGTTATATATCAGTGTTTTGAAACTTTATGAAAGATATTATGTACTATTTAGTCAACTTGATATGAAATTACTAGTTGGGCCTAGTTTACTAAAATTGAGAGCTTGCCTAATGCTATTTGAAAGCTACTGATATAACTATATTTGCATAGCTCGTCAGTACTTCTCAGTTCCTTATTTATTCATGTTTCTTACTGAGTTGGTGTACTCACGTTACCCGATGTACCTCATGTACAGATCCAAACACTTCAGGCCCCGGCAGTTGCTGATTTAGGAGTTAGACTAATGAGACTATTGAGGTAGCTGCATGGCGTTCACTAGCCTTGACTCTCCTTTCCTTTCATGTTGTACTGTTCTCTATTTCCAAATAGTGTTTTATTAGTCGGATGTTGTTATCATTTAAATGCTCATGCATTCAGTGACACCGGGTTTTGTGGATAGATTGTTTAGTACTTTTGGAGTTATATTCTATTGTAAATGGTTTTTATTTAATATTAATTGCTTCCACATCTATTTTTAGAGTTCTATATTGTTGAGGTGTTGAGTTGTGACTTGCCTAGTACCATGATAGGCGTCATCATAACGGGTGAGATTTTGGGTCGTGACAAGTTGGTATCAAAGCTTAGGTTACATAGGTCTCACGAGTCATGAACAAGTTTAATAGAGTCTGGCGGATCAGTACAGAGACGTCTGTACTTATCTTCGAGAGGCTGTAGAACCGTTAGGAATATTTCACTTCTTGTATTCTGTCGTGCGAACTTGTTAATTCCGGAAAATAAATTTTTATTATTTCATTCTCTCATAGATGGTCATGACAAGAAATTTCGGATCAGACGACTAGCCACCAGTGCCACCAGTTAGGGCCGCGAGAGACCGGGGCCGTGGTAGAGGCTGAAGTGTGGCTCGTTCAGAAGATTCTAGATATGGATGAGCTGACAGAGCCAACCCAGACACCAATTGTGCCTATTGTAATTCCAGGCCTTCAGGAGACCTTGGCCTAGATACTAAATGTTTGTACTGGTCTTGCCCAGGTGGTTTCATCTTAAACCGCACCTGCCACTTCTTAGGCTGGGGGAGGTACTCATACACTTATTGCCCGTACTACAGATCAGGTGGTGCAGGGACTTAAGACACTGGGGTTACCACCAGCCCAGCCGGTTCTAGCTGTTTAGGACTATGTAGTTCCTGTCATGCCTGATGATGAGCATCGTACATTGGAGAGTTTTTGTAGACTTCAGCCTCCTACTTTCAGTGATGCAGAGGGCGAGGATGCCCAGGGTTTCTTGGATAAGTGTTAGAGGATTCTTCGTACATCAGGTATTTTTGAGACTGGTGGGGTCTCGTTCACTACCTTCCAATTCTCTGGAATTGCCTTCACTTGGTGCGAGGCTTATAAGAGGCGTTGGCTGGTTAGTACAGAGCCCCTTATATGGTAGTAGTTCTCTATTATCTTCCTAGAGAGGAACTGCACAAACAATTTGAGCAGTTACGTCAGGATAATATGATTGTGATGCAATATGAGATGAAATTTTTTGAGTTAGCCCATCATTCTCTTTGGTTGGTTTCCATAGATAGAGAGAGGATTCGGAGGTTTGTTGATGGCCTCACATATCATCTGCAGATTCTTATGACTTGAGAGAGGTTTGACTGCTACTTCTTTTGAGGAGGTTGTTGACATTGCGTGGGATATAGAGTCAGTTCATCGACAGGAGTGAGTAGAGAGGGAGGCCAAGAGGCCTCATGGATCCAATAGTTTTGGTGGTGTTCCTTCTGGAGGTCAGTCTCACCACGACAGGAGTCATCATTTCAGGCATGCTCAGGTGGCTCGTCCAACTCATCATGGTGCATCATCGGGCCATGGTTTTCCTAGTCCTCCGCACGATCACTCATCCCTCAGTGCT
The DNA here is from genome assembly GCA_026770625.1 of Nicotiana glauca. Lineage (NCBI taxonomy): Eukaryota > Viridiplantae > Streptophyta > Magnoliopsida > Solanales > Solanaceae > Nicotiana > Nicotiana glauca. Next base: position 130,749 of record MU772385.1, read on the forward strand.
CTTCTATCTCAGAGTCTGTCCCGTGCTCTACCGGTTCAGGACTCATCTATGGCAGGTTCTTCTTCTAGTTATTCCTATGCTCGAGGTTCTCCTTAGTCCCACCACTAATACTAAGGAGTTGCTTTGAGTGCGGAGAGTTTTGAAACATTTGGGGCAGTGCCCTCGGCACCAGGGAGGTCCACTACAGCAAATGAGTTACACTATGACTTCAGCACTAGTTGCTTCACCACCAGCCCAGCCAGTTCAGGGCAGGGCCCATTCAGGTATAGGTTGCCCTAGAGGGGGAGGCCGATCAGGTGGCGGTCAGGCCCAATTCTATGCCATTCCTGCCAGACCATACGTCGTTGCTTTAGCTACAGTAATTACAGGTATTGTCTCAGTGCGGCACATGGAAGCTTCTATATTATTTGACCCTAGTTCTACGTATTATTATGTTTTATCATATTTTTCTCATTATCTGGATATGCCCCGTGAGTCCTTAACTTCATCTGTTCGTGTATCTACACCGATCGGCGATACTATTATTGTGGACCATGTGTATCGGTTGTTTGTGGTAACTATTGGGAAATTGGAGACTAGAGTTGATACCCTATTTCTCAGTATGGTGGATTTCGATGTGATTCTGGTATGGATTGGTTGTCTCCATGTCATGCTCTTCTGGACTTTCATGCAAAAATTGTGACGTTGGAGATGCCGGGATTTCCCAAGGTTGAGTGGAAAGGTTCTTTAGAATATGTTTCTAGCAGTGTAATTTCTTACTTAAAGGCCCAACGAATGGTTGGGAAGGGGTTTCTATCATATTTGGCTTTTATAAGAGATGTTGACGCAGACAGTACTACTATTGATTCTATACTGGTAGTACGAGAATTCCCGGATGTGTTTCTTATAGATTTGTCGGGTATGCCACCATACAAAGATATTGATTTCAGTATTGATTTGATATCGGGCACTCATCCCATTTCTATTATACCATATCGTATAGCCCCAGTAGAGGTGAAAGAATTGAAAGAACAACTACAAACAGTGCTTGATAAGGGTTTCATTCAGCCCAGTGTTTCACTGTGGGGTGCTCCAGTCTTGTTTGTAAAGAAGAAAGATGGCTCCAAGCATGTGTATTGATTATCGACAGCTGAACAAGGTTACAGTGAAGAACAGGTACCCATTGCCTCGCATTGATGTCCTATTTGATAAGCTACAGGGTACCAAGGTATTTTCAAAAATTGAGTTGCGGTGTGGTTATCATCACTTGAAAATTTGGGATTCAGATATTCTAAAGACAACATTTAGGACCACTTATGGTCACTACAAATTTCTTGTGATGTCTTTTGGTCTGACTAACACCCCAGCATCATTTATGCACTTAATGAATAGTATATTTTAGCTGTATCTTGATTTATTTGTCGTGGTATTTAGTGGTGATATCTTGGTGTACTCACGTAGCCATGAGGAATATGCATAACACTTCGGTATTGTATTACAGAGGCTAAAGGAGGAGAAACTTTATGCCAGATTCTCTAAGTGTAAGTTCTGGCTTAATTCTGTGGCATACTTGGGACATATAGCATCTAGTGAAGGAATCAAGGTGGATCTGAAGAAGATAGAGGCAGTTAAGAATTGGCCTACGCCATCCTCAGCTATAAAGATTCGGAGTTTTCTAGGCTTGGCAGGGTATTATCGTCAGTTTGTACAAATTTTCTCTTTTATTATTGCACCTATGACCATATTGACCCGAAAGGGCATCCCGTTCAGATGGTTTGAGGAGTGTGAGGAGAGCTTCCGAAAGCTCAAGATAGTTTGAACTACTACTCAGTGTTGGTTTTGCCGACAGGTATCGGTCCTTGTACAGTGTATTGTGATGCATCACGTATTGGTCTCGGAGTGGTGTGATGGAAGACGATAGGGTGATTGCCTATGTGTCCAGACAGTTGAAAGTGCATGAGAATAATTATCATGTTCACAACCTTGAATTAGCAGTTATTGTTCATGCCTTGAAGATTTGGCGACATTATTTGTATGGTATCCATTGTGATGTCTATACTGACCATCGAAGTCTAAAACATCTGTTCAAGCAAAAGGATCTTAATTTGCAATAATGGAGATGCATAGAGTTACTTAAAGATTATGATATTACCATTTTATATCATCCAGAGAAGGCCAATATGATTGCCGATGTATTGAGTCGAAAGGCAAGGAGTTTCGGTAGTTTAGCATATCTACCGGTAACAGAGAGGCCATTAGCATTGGAGGTTCAGGCCTTGGCAAATCAATTTGTGAGATTAGATATTTCGGAGCACATTCGGGTTCTAGTTTGTGTGGTTTCTCGGTCTTCTTTATATGACCGCATTAGAGAGCGCCAGTACAATAATCCCCATTGACTTGTCTTGAAGTACTTGTTCAGCACGGCGGTGCCAAGGATGTTACTATCGGAGATGGTGGGGTGTTGAGGATGCAGGGTCAAATTTGTATGCCAAATGCAGATGGGTTAAGTGAATTGATTCTTGAAGAAGCCCACAATTCACAGTGTTCTATTCATTCGGGTGCCACAAAGATGTACTAGGATTTGAGGTAGCATTATTGGTGGAGAAAAATGAAGAAATGGGTTTGTAGCTCGGTGTTAAATTGTGAATAGGTAAAGTATGAGCATCAGAGACCAAGCAGACTACTTTAGAGACTTGATATTCCGGAGTGGAAGTGGGAGCATATTACCATGGACTTTATAGTTGGGCTTCCACGGACTTCAAGGAAATTTGATGTTATTTGGGTGATTGTGGATAGATTGACCAAGTCAGCATATTTTATTCCAGTTGGCACTACTTATTCTTCAAAGCGGTTTGCGGAGATCTATATCCGCGAGGTTGTTCGCCTTCATGTTGTGACAGTGTCTATTATTTCTGATAGGGACACATAATTTACATCATAATTTTGGACGGCAGTGTAGCGAGAGCTATGTACACAGTTACAACTGAGTACAACATTTCACCCTCAGACAAACGGGAAATCCGAGTGCACTATTCAGATATTGGAGGACTACGTGCTTGTGTCATTGATTTTGGGGGTTCTTGGGATCAGTTCATACCGCTAGCGGAGTTTGATTGTAATAATAGCTACCAATCCAGCATTCATATAGCTCCATATGAGGCTCTATATTGGAGACGGTGTTCGTCTCTAGTGGGTTGGCTTAAGCCGGATGAGGCTAGGCTATTAGGTACTGACTTGGTTCAGGATGCCTTGGACAAGGCTAAATTGATTCAGGAGCGGCTTCCCATGGCGCAGTCTATACAGAAGAGTTATGCTGACAGGAAGGTACGCGATGTGTCTTACATGGTTGGGGAGAAGGTTCTACTAAAGGTTTCGCCTATGAAGGGCGTAATGAGATTCGGTAAGAAAGGAAAGTTGAGTCCTAGGTATATTTGACCTTTTTAAATACTTAAAAGGATCGTAGAAGTGACCTATGAACTTGATTTGCCAACTAGTCTATCGAGTGTTCATCTAGTGTTCCATGTATCTATGCTCCGGAAGTATATTAAGGATTCGTCTCATGTTTTGGATTTTAGTACGTTTCAGTTTGATGGTAATTTGACTTATGATGTAGGGCCAATATCAATTTTAGTTCAGCAGGTTCGAAAGTTGAGGTCAAAGAACATAGCTTCAGTGAAAGTGCGGTGGAGAGACCAACGGGTCGGAGAAGCTACTTGGGAGACTAAACAGGAGATGCGAACAAAATATCCACACCTATTTGTGACTACAAGTATTTTTATAAACCCGTTAGAGGACGAACGTTTGTTTAAGAGGGGGAGGATGTAACAACCCGGCCCGTCACGATCTAAATTTCACTAAATGTTGTGATGGTGTCGGACACCGCTGTCAGGCAAGCCAACAAAATACTTATATAAATTCTCATTTTAATAATTTTTAAAGCTATGATTTTCCTTCGATTCTTATTAGTAAAAGATAATCATTTCAAATCAAATATGAATGTTAAGAAGTTAATACAAGATATCCCATAATCATCCTAGAACCCGGTGTCACAAGTGTGAGCAGTTTTTAGGAAACAATGTCATACAACAACCGTTCGAAATACAATATTGGAGAGAAGGAAAATACACTAATCTTAAAGAGACTCTGCTGCTATGCCCACCAGGCCATTAGTGATGCACGTGCCTATGCAACAAAAATGCACAGCAAGTGTAGTATGAGTACGAAAACAACGTGTACCCAATGAGTATCCCGTCTAATCTCAAAGAAGTAGAGACGAGAGATCGACTTTGACACTTACTAGTGGTCCAATAATAATATTTGTTAAAATGGGATGAGATCATGGATTTTATAAAGCAATGATAAACTCATAAAGCCGGATAGCAGGTAACAACTTTTCAAATAATAATGGATTTCCAAAGATTTACTTTTCATCATCTTTTATCAATTTATCTCCGACAGGAAAGGCAAATATCATCATTTATAAATCTCAGGCAAACAATACAAGCTTGCGCATATCATGCCGAGGTCGTATGGACCAATCCAACACGAATGTAAAATGTGCACTGCCAAGGGTCGAATGGTATTAACCATAGATGCATATATTACACCTCTTGCAAATCATACATGCGACGCGGTCAATACAAATAAAAAACACCCCACTCGCGAATCATAGATGCGACGCGAGAACACGTAGATACACACATTCATACAGCCAATTAATAATTTGTCAGGGAACATTTATCCAAATAAAATCCAATTCTCTTTTAACGATTTAAGAAACTGAAGTTTAATCCTTTTAGAAATTAATTTACCAATTCGATAGGATTTAATAAATTCAACTGTCAATAAGATTACAGATATTCCAAGTATAGCATGCTTTTAGGTCTTTGACTACCCGGACTCACACACATTAGTAGCTACGCACGGACTCTCATCACCTCGTGCATACGTATCCCCACAAATAGGAGCACATAACCAATTATTTCACCTATAGGGACAATTCCCTCATACAAGGTTAGAAAGAAGACTCACCTCACTCTGAAGATCCATAACTAGCATTCCACGCTCTTCCAAAGACTCGAATTGATGCACAATGATCAAAAAATAGCCAATAATTATGCAAATCCATTAATATATGTTCAATTACTCATTACAATTTAATTTATAACAATTCCTACCCCCGATCGAAAAGTTAACAAAATTACCCTCGTGCCCACGTGCCAAAATTCTAGAATTTTTCGAAGATAAAGTTTACTCATGAACTCACGAACTCAAATATATGATTTTCTCTTTATTCTATGCCCAAAATCGTGGCAAAAATAAAAAAATATAAGTTTCTAGGTCTCCTACCAAAAATCCACAATTTCTACAAAATGTTGATGCTCAAATCCGTATATAATCCAAGTATTAACTCAAAACTAGTAGAATCCACTTACCTCATGCTTGGTGATGGAAATGACACCTCAAAGTTGCTCCAAAATCGGCTCCAATGGAAGAAATAAGGTTGAAATGAACCCAGCCCCCGATTTAAAAATACTCAATGCCTCCAGCATGTCCGCATCTGCGGTCGCTTGACTGCTTATGTGGTCCCACAGGAGCGACCCACTACCCGCTTCTGCAGTTTCTCACCAGGCTGCCCTTTTCGCTTCTGCGCCTCAACCATCGCAGGTGCGGTCCCACTTCTGCGGCTACATGACCGCATCTGCAGTATCTTCACTTCTGGCCCAGCACCGCATCGGCGTCCCTCCTAGCTGCTTCTGTGGTTCTGCACCTATGTCAAAAACCTCGCAACGCAGGCGCGGTTACACCAAATACCAACTGCTTCAAAACTTCATTAAATTACAACTTTGATCCATTAACCATCCGGAATCCACCCGCGGCCTCCAGAATCCCAACCAATCATACCAACCAGTCCCAAAACATAATGCGGACCTCCTCTAGGTCTCAAATCACATCAAACAATGCTCTAAATTTTGAGAAATTTATATCAATCAAACTCGATGAACTTGAGAAATTCAAACTTCAACATTTGATGTCGAAACCTACAAAATCACATCCGATTGACCCCAAATTTTGCACACAAGTCATATTTGACGTTACAGACCTACTCCAACTTCCGAAATCGGATTCCGACCCTGATATTAAAGAGTCCCCTTCCAGTCAAACTTCTAAAAAAATTTCAAATTTCTATCTTTAGCCAAATAACTTCAAAATGAGCCATGGACCTCCGAATTCACTTCCGATCGCGCTCCTAACACTATAAGCACTATACGGAGCTATTCCTAGACACAGAATCCCAAACGGACATTAATAACATTGAGATGCACTCTAACCCAAACTTGTGAAATTCTTCCAAAAAGGCTAACTTCCATAATAGGTGCCGAAATGTTCCCAGGTCTTCAAAATCCGATTCGGACATACGCCTAAGTCTCAAATCAGCATGCAAACTTGTTGGAACCTTCGAATAGTGAATCTGAGGTCATTTACTCAAAAATTTAATATTAGTCAATTCTCCCAACTTAAAGCTTCCGAATTGAGAACTCTCTTTCTAAATAAACTCTGAACTTCTCGGAATTCAGTTCCGACCATGGTACAAGTCACAATACCTAAAGTGAAGATTCTCATGGCCTCAAACTACTAAATGGCATGCTAGAGCTTAAAACGACCGGTCAGGTCGTTATACAACCGGTCATTTCGAATAGTACAATCCATTTCTCCCTTTTTAATATTTAATTTGTGCTTTACAGTTGTTATGTAAGTCACTAGGGTAATTGGTTCAGGTTCGGTGAGGCTTTGAAATGAATTGAGACAATTAGTCTCAAAGAAGAAAGTTTAAGTTGAATTAATTGATCGGATAGTGAAAAATGTGTAAACGACCCTGAAATGGATTTTTTTTTTAAAATATGCACCATTGTTAGATTTTTTGCAGAATACCTACTAAAGCACTCAATTTCGAAGGGCCGTATTTCGATTTGCAAATCACTTAAGAGGAACCTATATTTGCAGGTTCATCATCAACCATTAAAGTTGAAAGGAGAAAACAATACTCAATGACTCTAATTGTAGATGTATTTATATGTATTTGAGTCTGTATACATTGATTTTTAGTTTCTACCATTATTTTATTTCCTTGTATTTAGATGTATTCATATGTATTCGATAAGGCATGCACTGATTTTTATTTTGTACATTAATTCTTTATTATTATATTTAGAAGTATTTGTACGTATTTGAGTTCTTACAACAATATTTTGAAATACATTGTTAGTTTTATTATTTTGATGTTATTCATCAGTTAGTTATGCATTCAATCTAATAGTAGTCATCTATATTTTAAATCTAACTATATCTATCTGTATTTAAAATAACAATACAATGAAATACACTAAAATACTCTCAATACAAATAGAAAATAAATTGATACAACCGATAAAATATAGCAGTAATACTATATATTAGGAATAAACAAAATATTATGAATACAAAAATAAACTTGAATACATTGAATACAACTATTAGATACAACAGAATACAAGCACTAGGTTTATTATAAAATATTCAGGAAGTAGGTTATTATATCCGGCATAAATATATGATGTATTCATATACAAAAAATTAAATTTCAAAATATTTCTATAGACACTTGTATCGATTTCGAGGAGAACCTCGAACAATGTCAGAAGAAAAAAAACTCGAATTGTATCAGAAAAAAAGGATTGAAACTGTGAAGAATGCTCTATATTTTAGGTGTTTATTGTTTGATAAACTTCTCAGTAATTAGATTGATAATGTTGTGTGTTATAATTGATTTAGGTGAGTTATATTAGGAGTGTATCCCATTAAATTAGTAGCTTTCCGTTATAAAACAACTTGAGAGACCTATTATTATGTTGTATTCATAAATACATGGTATGAATACATGTGAATATAGCGGCTGCCAGTTGGATTGCCCTATTGTTTAGCCGACTTTTGCTACTGTATTCATGAATAAAGTAGCTCGATATGATGACCCGGTCAGTCATCTCATGATTTGCTCCTCCATTTTTCCCTATTTCGGCTTCTTTATGCTTTGATTATCCGTGTTATATGGTATCAGGTTGGTCGGATCGAATCCGGAATTGTTTTAGTAAGGTTTGAGATACTTAGTCTCTAAAAGTAGCTTTAGAGTTAGAAAAGTTAACCGAGAGTTGACTTATTGGTAAACGACATTAGAATGTGGATTCTATGGTTTGGATAGCTTCGTTAGGTGATTTGAGACTTAGGAGTGTGTCCAAAATATATTTATGATGTCCGGTGTAGAATTAGGCTTGAATTAACGAAAGTTAGTATTTGGCGATTTCCGATAGGCAGCAGAAAATAGGTTATCGGGGTTGGAATAGAATTCTGATAGTTGAAATAGGTTCGTAATGTCATTTTGGATGCGTCTACAAAATTTCAGATCAATCGGAGTTGTTTTGGATAGTTTCGACGTTGTTACTGGAATTTAGAAATTTCAAAGATCGTAGGCTTGAATTTGATGTGATTTAGGTGTTTTAATGTTGTTTTTGGTGTTTCGAAGGCTCAACTAAGCTTGAATGATGTTGTGGGACGTGTCGGTATATTTGTTGAGATTTTCGAGGGCCTTGGGTGGATCTCAAAAGGTTAACGGATCAATTTAGACTAGAAGAAAAGCTGCTGTATCTTTATATAGCAGCATGAACAGTAAAACGCGTGAGGAATATTTAAATAAACCCTCCGCGACTATTAAATCCTTTTACACCATTTTTGAATGGGAAAAGAGTTTCGAGGCAATTTTGAAGAGAGAAAATCATTGTTCTTCATTGAGAAAAGCATTTTGGACCCTAAAACTCCATTATTTGTGATTAAGGAACAAAATATCAGTTTTTAATTCATAAAAATCAGTAGAAAAAAATGGAGTTAGGGCTTGATATTCTGAGACCTTCTAGGGATGATTTTCGTGGTCAAACGAACTCCGATTTTTGAGTTCTTTACATGTAAGGACTCATGAGATGATGAACATTTGGGTATAAAGTTTGTCAAATTCTGGGATGCGGATCCGCGTGTCGAGTTTTGACTGATTTCGAGATGCGGGCCTTGGAGTGCAGACACCGGATGCACATCTAGCCCAGCCGGTTGCAGTTGCTCAGGATTATGTAGTTCATGATAGGCTAGAGGACGAGCAACGCAAGTTGGAGAGGTTTTGTGGACTTCAGCCTCCGACCTTTAGTGGTGTAGAGGGTGAGGATGCCCAAGGTTTCTTAGGTAAGTGTCAGAGGATGCTTCGTACAACACGTATTCTGGAGACCAGCAGGGTCTCTTTCACTATACATTTTCTGGAGCTGCCTTCACTTGGTGGGAGGAATTTGAGAGGTGTAGGCATGTTGGTGCAGCACCTCTTACCTAGCAGCAGTTCTCCATTCTCTTTCTGGAGAAGTATGTGATTTAGTCTCGCAAGAAGAAGCTGCATAGGGAGTGTGAGTGATTGCGTTAGGGAGAGAAGACTGTGACGCAGTACGAGATGAGGTTTTCTGAGTTAGCTCGTCATGCGATTTCGTTGGTCCCGAAAGATAGAGAGAGGATTAGGAGGTTTGTTGAAAGCCTCACTTATCAGCTTCGCATTCTTATGACCAGGGAGAGGGTGACTGGTGCTATGTTCGAGGAGGTTTTGGATATTTCCCGTAAGATTGAGTCTATTTGTTGCTAGGAGCGAGAGGAGAGGGAGGCCAAAAGCCCTCGGGGATCTGGTAGTTATAGTGGTGCTCCACCGAGAGGTCAGTTTCAGCACGACAGAGGCCGTGCATTCAGGCAGGCTCAGCTAGCTCGCTCAGGTTATCGTGGGGTGTCGTCGGGTGTAACGACCCGACCAGTCTATCACGACCCCAACCTCTATCGTGATGATACCCAACACAATGTTAGGCAAGCTCGACCAATTCAACACTCTCAATCCCTTTATTTAAAATTCAATACCGATTAACAAAATTAAATTACCAAACTAATATGAATAGAAGTCTTAAATAAAAGATGAAATGTGTGGAAACCACAATAACAATAATCTCTACAATGGTCCGCTGATCCAGTGTCACAAGTCAATAGCCTCTATTACATGAGTTCAAAAGTCTAATACAGGAACAGCCTAAAATGCAGAAAAGGTAAAGAAAGATAGAGGGAGAAACTGGGTCTGCGGATGCCATGCAGCTACCTCGATAACTCCGATGGAATCTGAACCGCAGGATAGCTCATACTATACCTCAGGAACAACTGGATCTACACACACAATACAGGAAGTAATGTGAGTACTCTGACCCAGTGAGTAATAGGTTCGTAATGTCATTTTGGCTGCGTCTGCAAAATTTCAGATCAATCGGAGTTGTTTTGGATAGTTTCGATGTTGTTTCTGGAATTTAGAAACTTCAAAGATCTTAGGCTTGAATTTGATGTGATTTAGGTGTTTTAATGTTGTTTTTGGTGTTTCGAAGGCTCAACTAAGTTTGAATGATGTTATGGGACGTGTTGGTATATTTGTTGAGATTTCTGAGGGCCTTGGGTAGATCTCGAAATGTTAACGGATCAATTTAGACTAGAAGAAAAGCTGCTGCATTTTTACATAGCAGCATGAACAGTAACTCGGGTGAACAGTAAAATGCGTGAGGAATATTTAAATAAACCATCCGCGACCATTAAATCCTTCTACACCATTTTTGAATGGGAAAAGAGCTTTGAGGCGATTTTGAAGAGAGAAAATCATTGTTCTTCATTGAGATAAGCATTTTGGACCCTAAAACTCAATTATTTGTGATTAGGGAACAAAATATCAGTTTTTAATTCATGAAAATCAGTAGAAAAAAATGGAGTTAGGGCTTGAGATTCTGAGACCTTCTAGGGATGATTTTCGTGGTCAAACGAACTCCGATTTTTGAGTTCTTTATATGTAAGGACTCGTGAGATGATGAAGAACATTTGGGTATAAAGTTTGTCAAATTCTGGGATGCAGGTCTGGGAGTCGAGTTTTGACCGATTTCGAGATGTGGGCCTGAGAGTGCAGACACCAGATGCACATCTAGCCCAGCTGGTTGCAGTTGCTCACGATTACGTAGTTCATGATAGGCTAGAGGATGAACAATGCAAGTTGGAGAGGTTATGTAGACTTCAGCCTCCGACCTTTAGTGGTGCAGAGGGTGAGGATGCCCAAGGTTTCTTAGGTAAGTGTCAGAGGATGCTTCGTACAACACGTATTCTGGAGACCAGCAGGGTCTCTTTCACTATACATTTTCTGGAGCTGCCTTCACTTGGTGGGAGGAATTTGAGAGGTGTAGGCATGTTGGTGAAGCAGCTCTTACCTAGCAGCAGTTCTCCGTTCTCTTTCTGGAGAAGTATGTGATGTAGTCTGGTAGGAAGAAGCTGCATAGGGAGTTTGAGTGATTGCGTTAGGGAGAGATGACTGTGACGCAGTACGAGATGAGGTTTTTTGAGTTAGCTCGTCATGCGATTTCGTTGGTCCCGAAAGATAGAGAGAGGATTAGGAGGTTTGTTGAAAGCCTCACTTATCAGCTTCGCATTCTTATGACCAGGGAGAGGGTAACTGGTGCTATGTTCGAGGAGGTTATGGATCTTTCCCGTAAGATTGAGTCTATTTGTCGCTAGGAGTGAGAGGAGAGGGAGGCCAAAAGTCCTCGGGGATCTGGTAGTTATAGTGGTGCTCCACCGAGAGGTCAGTTTCAGCACGACAGAGGTCGTGCATTCATGCAGGCTCAGCTAGCTCGCTCAGGTAATGGTGGGTGTCGTCGGGTGTAACGACCCGACCAGTCTGTCACGACCCCAACCCCGATCGTGATAACGCCCATCACAATGTTAGGCAAGCTCGACCAATTCAACACTCTCAATCCCTTTCTTTAAAATTCAATACCGATTAACAGAATTAAATTACTAAACCAATATGAATAGAAGTCTTAAATAAAAGATGAAACGTGCGGAAACCATAATAACAATAATCTCTACAATGGTCCACTGATCCAGTGTCACAAGTCAATAGCCTCTATTACATGAGTTCAAAAGTCTAATACAGGAACAGTCTAAAATGCAGAAAAGGTAAACAAAGATAGAGGGAGAAATTGGGTCTGCGGACGCCATGTAGCTACCTTGATAACTCTGATGGAATCTGAACCGCAGGATAGCTCATACTACACCTCAAGAACAACTGGATTTGCACACACGATACAGGAAGTAATGTGAGTACTCTGACTCAGTGAGTAAGAATAATAAATAATGACTGATAGTATGAAATTGCGTAAAGGCACTAAGCAGTTCTATATCAAAGAAGCAAAGCCATTTAAATAATAGATAATGAAGAAGTCAGGTGAAATTCCTTAAAACCAGGTAGAACACGTAACTTAACCAATATTAATAAAGTGTAAAATCTGCTCCTCGAGCATATTGTTCATTTATTTATTACTTTTCCTATGTACTCACTTATATACTATTCACAATAACTGAAATCATAAATATACCGCTGCGGCATGCAGCCCAATCCGTATATTGCTGTGGCATACAACCCGATCCATAACAATAGTCGACTGCGCTCACTGGGAGTGTGCCGACTCCGGAGGGGCTCCTACATCCTAAGCGCTATAATGCTGCGGCGCGCAGCCTAATCCATATATATATAAATATACATTTTCCGCGGCGTGCAGCCCGATCCATATAAATATATTGCTGCGGCATGCTGCTCGATCCATAACATATAAAACATCCTCACTATTAGGTTCTCAACCCCTCTCAGTTAATATAAACACAGCCTCTCGGGCATACTAATATAACATAAGGATCCCAGCCCACATATTTCTTTCATTTAGGATTAGCATTTAAACAACCAGTTCATATTGTGTTATACAGTTCGAAACATGACTGAGGGTATGATTTTTAACAAGTAAAGTGAGGATAATCAGTAAAAATGCCCTAAGGGTTCTACAGGTCATTACAAGACCCCAAACATGGCAACTAGCCCAGATCATAATGATAATAATTAAATCTCAATCAAAAATACGGTAAAAATCACCAATCGGGATGGACCAAGTCACAATCTCTAGTAGTAAAGTACCCCACGCTCTTCATACAGCATGTGTCTCACCTCAACATAGCACTACGTTATGCAAATCCGTGGTTTCAAACCGTCAGGACATCATTTATAATCATTACTAACCTCGAACCGGCTAAAGCTCTAGCTTGCTATGGCTTTGTCTCTCAAATATACCTCTTCGCACGTCGAATCTGACCAAAACCATAACAAATACGTCACAATATGCCAAAGGAACAATACCCAATCGAAAACAATCGAAAAATATTAAAATTTCTGAAATTAGCAAAACCCGAGCCCCGGGCCCACTTCTCGAAATTCAAAAATATTCACATCACTAGACTCCTTATCTCTCCACGAGTTTATACATATCAAAAAGACAAGAATCAGAGTTCAATTGACCCTTCAAATCCTCAATTTTTGCTCTCTTAAGTTCAAGCCCTAAACCACCATTTTGTCCATTAATTCCTTAAATTTTCAGTTATAATTCATGAAATAGCACCATAGAATCATGTTTTGGGTCCAAATATCCTTACCTTATCGAAAATCCATGAAATCCCTCTTTAAAATCGCCCACAATCCTCCAAGTCTAAAGTTAGAAATGATAAACCCTTCAAAATTCACGAAGAAGAACTTAAATACCTTCTACCTAGGCAAAACCGCATCTGCGGTCCAAAATCTGCTTCTGTGGTACCGCTCCTGTGGTTGATTCTCCGCATCTACGGAACTTCATTAAATCCCGCCTGGTCATATCTGCGATCCAATAGCCGCATCTGCGCCTCTGCAGGTGCGGCCCCCTATCCGCATCTGCGGTCCCTACCTGTCGTGCCTTTCCCCCTTCTACAACTATCCGCACTGCATCTGCGATACCACGGATGCGGCTCCTCGTCCGCTTTTGCGGAAACAACTGCCTACACCAAACTCAAACCTAGGGCCTCCTCTTCGCACCTGCGGTCCCCTTTCCGCAGGTGCGGAAATACCAACAACAACAGAATTTGCTGCAATAACACAAGTCCAAATTCTTCCCGTTAGCTATCCGAAATCACCCCGAGGCCCTCGGGACCTCAACCAAAAGCACCAACACCTCTTAAAACCTCATTCAGACTTGTTCCAATCATCAAAACACCTCAAACAATAACAAAACCATCAAATTACATTAGATTCAAGCCTAAGTTCTTCTAAAACTTCCGAAACACGTATTTGATCAAAAACCCGACCAAATCACCTCCAAATGACCTAAAATTTTATGCACACATCCCAAATCACAAAAAGAAGCTACAGCAACTCTCAGAACCCCATTTCAACCCTCGGATCAAAATCTCACCTATCAACCGGAAATTCGCCAAAATACCAACTTTGTCAATTCAAGCCTAATTCTACACCGGACCTCCAAAATTACTTCTGATCACACTCCTAAGTCAAAAATCATCCCCCAAAGCTAACCGAATCATCGGAATTCATATCCGAGCCTTCTAACATAGACTATGTCAAACTCAGTGAGTAGAATCTACCATTTTACTAGTCTCCCATTACGCATCAGCTTCTGGAATATGTATTTCGAGGATCCAACCTGGTTATGAGGTAGGTAGTGTGAGATTGAAGATAATGTCTCAGCTTTTGAGCGACCCACGTCAAAGCATAGCAAGTTCTTTCCAACAAAGTGGCAGCTTTTCATGCCATTGTCTGGAGCTCTGAATCATCTTTCTCAGAATCTTCTTGATGTATTTGTTTGCTGCTTAGATCGCACCATTGGCTTTGGGCCGGTAGGGAGTGGAGTTTCTATGTGTTATTTTGAATTGTTCGCACACTTCTTCCATCAAATGACTGTTCAAGTTGGCAGCATTGTCTGTGTTGATAGTTGCAGGAATGCCGAAGCGACAAATAAGATTAGAATGCACAAAATCTACCACAGTTTTATTGGTGACTGACTTAAGAGTGATGTCCTCAACCCACTTTGTGAAGTAGTAAATCGCAACCAGTATGAATCTATGTCCGTTTGAGGCTTTTGGCTCAATTGGTCCAATGACGGCCATGCCCCAAGCAACGAATAGCAGGGTGCTGACATAGGATGCAGTTCAATTGGTGGTGCATGAATCAAATCACCGTGCACCTGACATTGCTGTCATTTCCGGAAAAAGCTGAAACAATCTTTCTCCATGGTTATCCAATAATATCCTGCACGAAGGATTTTCTTTGCCAAAACATACCCATTCATATGAGGTTCGCACACTCCTGCGTGTACTTCGTGCATAATTCTTCCAGCTTCCTTGGCGTCAACACATCTCAACAAATTGAGGTCGGGGGTCCTCTTATACAAGACATCACCACTCAAGAAGAAAACACTTGCATGTCGTCTGATGGTTCTCTTTTGATCTCCAGTAGCTTGCTCAGGGTATTCTTGCATTTTTAAAAACCTTTTAATGTCGTGGTACCATGGCTGAATGGTTGGCTCTGCCTCAATCGTGTTACAATAACCATGTTTTTCCTTGATTTGGATCTCCAAAGGATCAATATGGGCATTGCTTGGGTAAGGCAGCATCGAAGCAAGAGTGGCAAGTGCATCAGATAATTAATTGTGACACCGATGGATGTACCCGAATTCTATCGACTTGAACCGCTTGCCGAGATCTTCCATATGTTGACGATAAGGAATGAGCTTAACATCTCGGGTCTCCCACTCTCCTTGGGCTCGCCGGATAATCAGATCAGAATCTCCCATGATTAATAACTCTTCGACGTCTTGGTAAATTGCCATGTTCAAGCCTATGATGAAGGCTTCATACTCAGCAATATTGTTCGTGTAGAAGAACCGATGCCAGGCTGTAGCCGGATAGTGTTGATCAGTAGGTGAGATAAAGATTGCTCCAATTCCCACACCTCTGTCGTTTACCACTCCATCGAAGAACATTTTCCAAGCATGAGTGTCTTCAGAGATTGCTTCTATTGAATTTACCTCTTTATTTGGGAAGTAAGTGCTCAATGGTTGGTATTATTCGTCAACCGGATTTTCAGCCAGATAATCTGCCAACGCCTGAGCTTTCATTGTCGTATGAGTAACACAGACTATGTCAAACTCAGTGAGTAGAATCTTCCATTTTGCTAGTCTCCCAGTGGGCATCGACTTCTGGAATATGTATTTCGAGGATCCAATCTGGTTATGAGGTAGGTAGTGTGAGCTTGAATATAATGTCTCAGCTTTTGAGCGACCCACGTAAGAGCATAGCAAGTTCTCTCCAACAAAGTGGCAACTTTTCATGCCTTTGTCTGGAGCTTTGAATCATCTTTCTCAGAATCTTCTTGATGTTCTTGTTTGTTGCTTCGATGGCACCGTTGGCTTTGGGCCGGTAGGGAGTGGAGTTTCTATGTGTTATTTTGAATTGTTCACACACTTCTTCCATCAAACGACTGTTCAAGTTTGCAGCATTGTTTGTGATGATAGTTGCAGGAATGCAGAAGCGACAAATAAGATTAGAATGCACAAAATCTACCACAACTTTCTTGGTGACTGACTTAAGAGTGATGGCCTCAACCCACTTCGTGAAGTAGTAAATAGCAACCAGTATGAATCTATGTCCGTTTGAGGCTTTTGGCTCAATTGGTCCGATGATGTCCATGCCCCCAGCAACAAATGGCCAGGGTGCTGACATAGGATGCAGTTCAGTTGGTGGTGCATGAATCAAATCACCGTTCACCTGACACTGATGGCATTTCCGGACAAAGCTGAAACAGTCTTCCTCCATGGTTATCCAATAATATCCTGCCCAAAGGATTTTCTTTGCCAAAACATACCCATTCATATGAGGTCCGCACACTCCTGCGTGTACTTTGTGCATAATTCTTCCGTCTTTCTCGGCGTCAACACATCTCAACAAATTGAGGTCGGGGGTCCTCTTATACAGGACATCACCACTCAAGAAGAAACCACTTGCATGTCATCTGATGGTTCTCTTTTGATCTCCAGTAGCTTGCTCAAGGTATTCTTGCATTTTCAAAAACCTTTTAATGTCGTGGTACAATGGCTGGATGGTTGTCTCTGTCTCAACCATGTTACAATAACCATGCATTTCCTTGATTTGGATCTCCAGAGGATCAATATGGGCATTGCCTAGGTAAGAGGGCATCGAAGCCAGAGTGGCAAGTGCATCAGCTAATTCATTATGACACTGAGGGATGTACCTGAATTCTATCGACTTGAACCACTTGCCGAGATCTTCCACATGTTGCTGATAGGGAATGAGCTTAACATCTCGGGTCTCCCACTCTCCTTGGTCTTGCCGGATAATCAGATCAGAATCTCCCAAGATTAATAACTCTTTGACGTCTTGGTCAATTGCCATGTTCATGCCCATGATGCAGGCTTCATACTCTACAGTATTGTTCGTGTAGAATAACCGAAGCCTGGCTGTAGCCGGATAGTGTTGACCAGTAGGTGAGATCAATATTGCTCCAATTCCCACACCTCTGCCGTTTACCGCTCCATCGAAGAACATTTTACAAGCATGAGTGTCTTTAGAGATTGCTTCTATTGAATTTACCTCTTCATTTGGGAAATAAGTGCTCAATGGTTAGTATTCTTCGTCAACCGGATTTTCAGCCAGATGATCTGCCAACGCCTGAACTTTCATTGTTGTACGAGTAACATAGACTATGTCAAACTCGGTGAGTAGAATCTGCCATTTTGCTAGTCTCCCAGTGGGCATCGGCTTCTGGAATATCTATTTCAGAGGATCCAACCTGGTTATGAGGTAGGTAGTGTGAGCTTGAAGATAACGTCTCATCTTTTGAACGACCCACGTCAGAGCACATCAAGTTCTCTCCAACAAAGTGTATTTAGCTTCGTAACTGGTGAACTTCTTGCTCAAATAATAAATTGCCTGCTCTTTCTTTCCAGTTACATCGTGCTGCCCGAGGACACAACCAAAAGAGTTTTCTAATACCGTTAGATACAAAAAAAGAGGTCTCCTTGTCTTTGTTAGGACCAAGACTGGAGGATTTGACAGATATTCTTTGATCTTGTCGAAGGCTTCTTGATATTCATCTGTCCATTTGACTGCTGCATCTTTCTTCAACAACTTGAATATGGGCTCACATGTGGAAGTCAATTGCGCAATGAATTGGCTGATATAGTTTAATCTGCCCAACAATCTCATCATATCCTTCTTAGTTCATGGAGTAGGCAAATCCCAGATAGACTTTATCTTTGTTGGGTCTAACTTGATACCTCTCATGCTGACTATGATGCCTAGAAGTTTGCCTGATGGAACTCCAAATGCACATTTAGCCGGGTTCAGCTTCAGATCATACTTGCGTAATCGCTCAAAGAACTTTCTCAAATCTTGAACGTGGTCATCCCGAGTTCGGGACTTGATGATTATGTCATCCACATACACCTCTATCTCCTGATGCATCATATCATGGAAAATGGCGGTCATGTCCCTCATATAGGTCGCTCCAGCATTCTTCAGACCAAATGCCATAACCCAGTAATAGTATGTACCCCAGGGTATGGTGAAGGCCATTTTCTATGTGTCTTCCTCATCAATCAACACCTGGTGATATCCTGCGTAGCAATCCAAAAAGAACTGTATCTCATGTTTGGCACAGTTATCAACAAGGATGTGGATGTTGGGAAAAGGGAAATTATCTTTGGGGCTTTCCCTATTCAAATCTCTGTAGTCCACACACACCCGGGTCTTCCCGTCTTTTTTCGGAACTAGGACTATATTGGCCAACATTGTAGTGTACCGAACTACTCGGATTACCCCTGCTTTCAACTGTTTTGTAATTTCTTCTTTGACCTTATCGCTGATATTAGTTTTAAACTTTCTTTGTTTTTGTTGGACCGGAGGGCAATCGGGGTAAGTTGGCAACTTATGCACCACTAGATCAACACTCAGCCCTGGCATGTCTTCATACGACCAAGCAAACACATCTTTAAACTCAAACAGGAGTTGGATTATTGCATCTCGGGTTTTCTTATTTGTGTGAATGCTTATTTTGGTTTCCCGGATTTCCTCAGAAGTTCCCAAGTTAATCGGCTCAGAGTCATTCAAATTTGGCATAGATTCGTTCTCAAATTGTTCCAGTTCTTTATTTATTTCCCTGAAAGCCTCTTCTTCATCAGATTCTTGTTCTTGGTTCATTATTTCACAATTAGACAGCGTGTTTGGATTTGGGACGGAAGTTCGCAAGCATGTCATGTTATTTAAAGCCGCATTATTATAACCGAAAAGAAGAAATAAAAGAGGAAAATAAAGAAAATCAGAAAAAATAAAGAGAAAAATGAATGATGAATTATTGGTTTCATTTCTTGGAATTTGGGAAGATAATAGGGTTTACATTGGGAATTTAAAGACAAGAAACTAAAAGAAACATCCGAGTTACACTCTGAAATAACTCGGGATGTAGAAAAAGGGCAGGTCTACCGGGACTCCCACCTAATCGGAAATGGTGTAGCCTTCCAATTTTGAAGCTTGGCGCTTGGTCCCAAGTATAACACCTCAGCGGTGCTAGTGCCCTCTCCTGGCTGAACCATGTGGGTTTCGTAGAGTACTTTTCTTATTGCCCCACATATTTCTTCAATTTCTTCAGCCGTGAAAACCTCATCATCTTCCTCATCACTTTATTTCGGCTTGATAAAGGTTTCATACAAATGTGGCAATGGCTGTGGCAAGACCCATCCTTCCTTCTTTCTCTTATCTGCCCATTTTACATCATCTGGGGTAGGGTGGAAACCTATCTCGAAGAACCTTTCGGTCGTAGGCAAAGTCACCAGTTCATATATTCCTTGTAAAGATTTCCCAAGTCCTTTTCGTGGCTTGAAACCATGTCTGATCATCTCTTTTGCCACCATAATCGAGGAATTGGATAAGAAATGTTGAGGGCCGGGGTTTCCTTCTTCATGCTGATCCGCCACAACAACTTCAAATGCTTGGTAGACTATGTGCTCACTACCCTCCCTAACTTCTAAGCACGGGACAGATAGGTCCCGATAGATCGACTGCTCATCTTCTCTATGGACACAATCTCCTCATCCTCATATTCAAATTTTACCATTTGGTGAAGGATAGAAGGTACAGCTCCAGCGGCATGGATCCAAGGCCTTCCCAGAAGAAAATTATAAGATGTATCCATATCCAGCACTTGGAATGTCACCTCGAAATCCACCGGTCGTATGGTCAAGATTAGGTCAATTTACTCGATGGTATCTCTTTTGATGCCGTCAAAGGCTCTTACACAGACATTATTGGGGCGAATCCTTCCAATCCAAATTTCCATTCTCTGAAGTGTGCAGAGTGGGCAAATGTCAACTCCCGAGCCTCCATCTACCATGAATCGCTTAACATAATATCCCTTATATTTGACAGTCAAGTGCAAGGCCTTGTTGTGAGCAGCTCCCTCTTTAGGCAAGTTATTTTTGCTGAATGAGATTTGATTGACAGCAAAGAACCTTTCCGCCATTCTTTCGAGTTGTTCTAACGAAGTTTCAGCCGGCACATAGGCTTCATTCAGAGTTTTCATTAACACCTTTTGATGCTCAGGGGATTTCAATAGTAATGACAGTAAAGACACTTGTTCAAGACATTTTTGCAACTGATCGACCACCTCCTAGTAAGCCATTTTTATCTTTTGAAAGAAAACTTCCGCTTCCTCAGCACTCACGGGTTTCTTATGCGGGAAATGCCTTTTGGTAGCATTGTTTACCTCTTCTATGTTTGAGTACTTTTCGGCGGGAACATTTTCTGGAAGCCCTCCCAGGATCTCTTTCTCTTTATATGTAACCACTGTCTGATGGTAATTCCATGGCACTACAGCAGGGTTGGTCATAGGCTTCTATGGTACGCGTCCAATAACCACTGGCTCACTCAGCCGAGATGGTTTGATTGTCCCCCGCACCATATAGTCTTGCTTGTGTACGTACACTTGTGTTCCCTTTTTCACTTCCAATTTCTTTGGAGGGCTCACAATCATCTTCTTTTCTTCACGGCCTCGTGGGATATAGAGAATTCCATCCTTGGTAGGTATCGTTTCTGTTTTGTCATCAGCTTTCTTTTCTGGCTCCGCCTTGTTGACTTTGTTTTTCTTCTCTCCTTTATCTTGCTTTGGGCCCACTTTTGGCTTTTTTTCTGCGTCAGCAATAGCAACGATGACCTTTAATGCCGGATCGAACTCTTTATGCTCACAGATCATTCCAATCACAGGCCCATTATTGTGGGATGACAACGGATTGTTGGTCACATTTCGGACTTCCTCGTCCCTCAGCTCTATCTTCCCCTGCTCTATGAAATCTTCCACGACTCTTTTCAATGTCCAACAATTTTCCGTATCATGCCCCTCAGCTCCTGAGTTATAAGCACATCGGATGCCCCGTTGATAGGAGGGTGACTCTTGGATTTGCCTATTTGGAGGTATGGGCTATAGTAAATTCATTTGAACAAGCTTCGGGAACAGACTGGAGTAGGGTTCACCGAGTGGTGTAAAGTTTGGTCTCCTGGGTGGTTCCCGAGGACGGAAGTTATTCTGCGGAGGTCGAGGATTATAGTGGTTTTGGTGGAGAGGCTGATTTGTTGGGAATGGAGGTTGATTTCTATTGGCATGTGGCTACGGCCGGGCGAAAGGTTGAGCATTCATGACCGCATAAGGTGGAGGAGCATAAGCAATATCATGATTAGGGTAGTAATGTTAAGGGGTTCTTTCGGAAAACATGGGCCTAGGAGCCCGGTATCTTCTTCCCCCTGATGTTGCCATAACCGTTTCCTCTTTCTTTTTACTTTTGGCCATTCCTCCGGACCCGCCTTGGATGGCTTGGGAGGTTGCTTTGATGGCCTACTGATTCAAAGTCCTGCCCGTTTTCAGACTATTTTCAACCATTTCCCCGATCTTAATCACCTCTGCAAAAGGTTTGCCCATGGCCGACATCATGTTCTGGAAGTAATCTGCTTCCTGGGCCTGAAGGAAGACAGTGACCATTTCTACTTCATCCATGGGAGGTTTCACCCTCGATGCCTTTTTGTGCCACTTAATAGCATATTCTTTGAAACTTTTCGAGGGCTTCTTCTTCAAATTTGCCAAGGAGTTCCTGTCTGGCTCGATGTCGATGTTGTATTGAAACTGCCTTACAAAATCTCTGGCAAGATCGTCCCAAATGTGCCATCGTGAGACATCTTGGTCCATATACCACTCTGAGGCAATGCCTACTAAGCTTTCTCCGAAGCAAGCCATCAATAACTCTTCTTTTCCGCCGGCCCCGCGCAACTGATTACAATGCTTTTTCAGGTGAGCAATGGGATCGCCATGCCCATCATACTTTTTGAACTTTGGCATTTTAAATCCCATGGGCAGGTGCACGTGAGGGAACATGCATAAATCAGTATAAGAAACACTTTTCTGCCCGCTTAAACCTTGCATGTTCTTTAAGCTCTGCTCAAGGCTCCTCATTCTTTTCGCCATCTCATTTTGTTCAGGAGCTTTGGGAGTTTGTTCTTTCCCTGGTGTAAGCTCAAATGGCGGTGGATGAGGGTAAGTGTATATGGGATATTGAGGAGTATCTACTTGAAATATGGGATTTTGGAAAGTGAAGGCCGAGGGATCAAAAGCGGGCCTAGGTAGTGAAGGTTGTGAGGTGGCGGAGCATGGTGGAGTAGTAAAAATATTGGGAGCTGCTCCTGATGTGAACACCTAGGGGCGTACCTCAGAAGGGGTTCCAATGAAGTGAGCAAACGGGGTATTCGGGTGACTGATGGGGATGTTAGAAGTACCCCCGGTTCTCGGGAACAATTCAGGAAAGCCAGGGATAGCACTTGGAGGCTCCCTGCCATTAGTCCATGCGTCCCACATTTCCATCATTCGGAGACGTAATATCCAATTTTCTTCAGCTGTGGCAGAATCGGTGGCCGGGATCCCCGAGATGCGGCTGTCTTCGATGATGAGAACTGGTGGCAAAGTCATTTCAGACGACATTTCTGTACTTCCTTTTGATCTGGTAAAATATCGATGCGATCCCAGCTTACCAAACACCAACCACCGTTTCTAAAAACCTAAGCTAGAAATTTCCAGCAACAACGGTTAGTTTAAGACAAGTAACAGATAGGTAATCACACATTGGGGTGTGATGCACCTATACAGTTAAATGAGTGTCTACATGTTTGCAACGGTTGCATGCGTCATCCCGACTTGTCTTCCCGTTTCTTTTCTTTTGACTTTTGTTTCCTTGCTTTTTCTTTATGGTTTCCTCTCATTTTGATTTTTCTTTCCACTCCATTTTTCTTTTCTTTCTGGCCTTTCTCTTTTTGTGTTTCTATTCCACTTTGTTTTTCCTTTTATTTCCTTCCCTCGTATTTTTTTTCTTAGGGTTACGGTCAAATCTAATGGAGATTGCCTACGTATCATGACCCCGCATGAATCAGACCAAGCGTAGTTCTTGCAAATAAATGCAAAAATAAAGAAATAATATTTGGGATTTTTCAACTTTTCATTAATAAAACTTTGATTACAAGGATACTAGACTATTTATTTTTCATAAAAGAGGAAAATTACAAACAGACTCAAAATAACAAAATACAGACTCGATAACTAGAAATACATTAAAGCTTCAAACCCTGGGGCTCGCGGGGCGTCATTCGGTAGGCAACGGGCCTACGTGCAAGACCCCTTTGTAACTGTTCCAAATCATTCATAACTTGTCTAACAAAGATCATCACTGAAGCAAAGAAGGTAGTGCGACTCATTCTTTCGCCTGCTCGACATTGCATGACAATGTTATCTGCAATGACTCGAATTCTTTCTCTGAACCGGCCCTTTTCCTGAAGTAGTCGGCTTATCTGCTAGTTGCGAGCCTCTAAAACCTGGGAGTCGTGGAAGTGATGGTCTTGTAACAGCTTTATTTCTTTCTCCATCTCGGCCATTAGCCTATAGCATTGTTCCTTCTCAGCCTGAAATTCCTTGTCCCACTGGGCTGCCTTGTCTTCAAGGGTATTCACTTTTCTTTTCAGATTAGCAATGGTTCCCTCATAATTTCTTTTCATTTGTTGCACAAATTGGGCCCTTTCCTCTGTCTTCTTTGCCCACTGTGCTAGGATATTTGCCATATTCCATTGAGATTTCTCCAACTCTTCCTGGCACTCTAAGACTTGCTTCTTCAGCCCTTTTACCAACCTCTCATCGGACCGACTTCTTTCTTGATTTTTAGCAACTATTTTTATTTGTTGGATTTGAGCCTTGAGAGCTTCATTCTCTTGGGTCAGTTTCTTTTTTTCACCTTCATCGGCTGCGACTTGCAACTTGTTTCAAATCGGAGATCCTGAACCTGTTCTTCCAATGCTCCTATTTGGGCCCTGTATTCCTTTTCCTTAGCTAAGCAATCCTATTATACCTGGGCCCCGTCAATAAATTGTTGTACATGTGGCCTCTTCGCTGGTCTCTCAGGAATTTGAAATCTTTTGCCAAACCAGACCAAGTATCTGGGGTTCACTTCGCCTCTAGCCTGATCCCGCACTATTGTTTTAGATTCAAGATACCTACATTCATTCCATATCTAGCGGATTTTTCCTTCCGGAAGTGCAGTTTTCGGGCCTAGTTCGATGACTTGTTTGCTCAGGTCTTCATCACCGTGGACGGTTTGGCATCTTCCCAATTGCCGCAAGACTCGGTAAGGAGCATAGGGTTGGATACTCCTAATGCCCATCGAGATAATATAGGGTACTTCAGCTGATGTGTATACTGCCTCAGTAGCGGGAAGCCACCCAAGAGTCCACTCAATTTTGTCAGCAGTCAGATATTTCAAACATGATAGCCAAGCCTCGATGCCCTCGGGGTACTCAATACCTGTTACTCGGGTTCCAAACTCCTCAATACAACTCAGCCCAAATAAACCATAGTTCATGTACCCCGTGCGATGACAAAGGTGCTCCTGTATTCACAACTGTAGCAACAGATTACAACCCTGAAAGAATTTTACACCCTCTCGGCATTTGGTCAAAGCTCGATACATTTCAGCCACAATCAGGGGAACCACCGTGCTGTTAGACTTCTTTATGGAAACATCCAACATTCCTACAAGGCCAATACCTATGTGATCGTCTTTTCGTGGACCGATCATGACCCCCAAAAAAGCTACCATGAAAGCCAATCCCCGTCGGGCCTCCCATTTATCTTTGTTTCAAGCATGTGTCAAAATTGTATTGGGCTCCTCAAACCTTTCGGGTTTCCATATCGGTTGTATAAGAAATGAAGTGTGCAACACCCTTCTGATAGATGCTTATCTTGAATGTCCCGACTAATGCTCAATAAGTCCAGGAATCTGTGTAGGGTTACCGGTCTTGGCGCCCATGGATATCGACCCCTGAGGTTTCCATTAAGTCCTGCATACCCTACAACCTCTTCTAATGTCGGTGTAAGCTCGAAGTCTGAGAACCGGAACACGTTGCGAGTTGGGTCCCAGAAAATATCCGTTCTTGGTTTAATGTTCAACAGTACGACGAGGCCACCTAAAACCTTGACCACCGTTTCTCTGTTACCTTTTCCTAAGTCATTCCGCCACATGTGGAGCTTCAAAGGGATCTCACTCAGGACTGAGAAGAGTTCAATGTCAACTATAGTCATCCTGCACATTTATTGAAAATGGCTCAATGCTTTATTTTGACCCAAACAGAAAAAGTGGCTATTTCTCAAAAAAATTATTCTAAGAAATACAAAGACGTGGTTTTGCGGATACGACCTTTTAGCACTTCGGGGAAGTAGATTTTAAGGCTGTGCCCATTAACTGTTTAAAAATGACTCAGGATGGATGTTCTTGAAAAAACAGCCTTTCGGCGCCCTTTTAGAGACATTCGGCTTATTTTAACAAGAATGGCATCACCCGACATATTTATGACAAAAATCAAAATTTGGTATTTTTAGCTATTTTTGCAAAAAGAGAAGTTGGACCCGATAAGGGTTGCCTACGTATCTCACATCCGGCGAGAATCAAACCAGTGTAGTTCAGGCAAAACGTTTTGTCAAAACCAAATATTTGTTAGAACATCTTTTTTTTTCAAATATTTTCCCTTCTTGTTTTTCAAAAATCCGGCAGCACTTCAGTACTATTTGGGCATTGGTTTTTTCAAAAAAGGTGGTTACCCTCACTGAGTCCCAACACTGCTATTTTTATCAATTTTGTCTCATTATATACAGGCTGGTCAACATGCAAAGCTGAGCAAATAAATGCACAAGTAGCACGTAAGATGCGTCAGGATGGTCTTTTCATTTCAGGTCACCTGTCCTAGACGGACCCAACCCCTGTGTTGAGTCCCCTAAGTCAAATG